>JAQZBX010000486.1:49442-108381 GCA_029593785.1 Cabassous unicinctus | reverse complement strand
ATTTGATGTAATTATGAATTCCAAAAATATAATTGGATCATGCTTGTAAACTGATCTGTTAATCTGGGCATGATTAGGTTATGATTAGGGTGTTGAGCCCCACCCCTTGGTGGGTGGGGAATCAAATATAAAAGGCATGGCAAGAACAGTTTTGAGTAGCAGTCTTTTGAGAAGCAGCTTTGATGTTGGAAAGAAGGCCCCAGGAGAAGAGAAGCGAACTATTTGCCTGATCGCCTACAGCTGACCTTGTGGAGGAAACAGGAGCTAAGCCCGGAGAGAAACGCCCCAGGAAGAGAGGAACCCAAGAAGCCTGAACCCTGGGCAAATGTCGGCAGCTCTCTTGCTCCAACACGTGACAATGGACTTTGGTGAGGGAAGAAACTTATGCTTTATGGCCTGGTAACTGTGGACTTCTACCCCAAATAAATACCCTTTATAAAGACCAACCTATTTTTGGTATTTCACATTAGCACCTCTTTGGCTGACTAATACATACAGGATGGCCAGGTAAAGTCTCACAGAGAGGCTAATATTTGGGTTAGACTCAAATGGGAAAGGAAACAGGCTTTGCAGATCTCTAGGCAGAGCATTATAAATAGAAGGGAGATCAGGTAGGCAAGGGCATACCTGGCATGCTTGAGGGTCAGAGAGGAGGCCAGTGTGGCTAGAGTAGAATAAATTAAATGAGTACTAGGAGATGGAGTCAGAGAGATAGAGGGCAATCTTCTATGTCCCTGAAGGCTGCTGGAAGGTTTTGAGCCACGTGCCATGATCTGACATATTTTTTAGGAATTATTCCAGCCATTGTGTTGAAAATAGGCTGGAGTAGGGGGAGAGCGAGCAAAGGTAGAAGCAAGGAGACCAGTTAGAAGGCTGGTGTGGTAATCCAGACAGCTATCTTGAATCTGGTAGAAGTAGATTGGCATTAAGTGATCTGGATACATTTTGAAGATAGATCAGATGAGAGTTATGAAGGCATGAAGGAAATATAGGAGTCAATAATAAGTGCAAAATATTTATTTGGGCATCTCAAAGAATGGAGTTTCCAGCAGTGTAAGTTGAAATGCAGTAGAATGAATAAAGTCTGCATGGAGAATTAAATTGTAAGATTTGGTTGGAAAGTAGCCAGGGCCAGTGTCTAGTGCTGAGATGAAGGCAAGGCTTCTCAACTTGTAGTTACGTTAGGATGAACCATGCTGGTGTCCCTAGAGAGCCTCTCCACTTAGGGTAACTGAAAGTGTCAGTATTCGGGTGGCAACAGAGAAGAAAATGTGCCTCTACAATGTGAGAAGTCATGAAGGAACATACTATCCTTGGAAAGTATCTTTTTTTTCCTCTCTTAAAGCAAGTTTTTCCCCAAATGGCAAGCTCTGTCTTTACCTCAACTGTTCTCACCATAGTGCCTCTCTCCTTCTACATCTCTTAATCCCAACCATTCTTCAATCACCATGTCTCTACCAATCCATCCAGATTCTGCTTCTTCAGTTCTTCTGTCCATCTCCATGGTCTGTGTCCTCAGCAAGGCCATTTTTATCTCTCACTGGGGTCATTGCATCATTTACTGGGTATTCTTGCCACCATTCACACAGCCATTCAGACCTTCCTTCAACTGCAGTCAGAATGATTTTTATAAAATAAAATCTGATCTTGTCCTTCTCTAGCTTAAACACTTCAAGAAGGATCCTGATGTTCCTATGATAAGGTACATAAATTGTAATGCATCTTAAAAGGTCTTACCTCCCTCTCCCACTTGAGTTCTGACCATCCTTCCATCTCCCATTCCATGCTCTGGCCATTCCAACCTTCTTCCAGGTTTCCAAATGCATCATGCTCTATCTCATCTGTGAACCTTCGAACATGCTGGGAACAATCTTCTCGCTGCCGTTCATCCACCTAATGGATAATCAGCCTCTGACACTCAGTCTCAGTGACCTTCTGGGACACCTTCCCTGACACCTCAATCTGGGTCTGATATACCTCCCAAATCAGTTCTGCCTCAACATGTATTAAAACACATTGTAATTGACTGCTCAGATACTCATCTGCCCTAGAGACTCTAAGTAAATGAGAACAGAAATTATGTCTACCCTGTTCCACATTATAATCCCATGCCTAACAAATTCTGAGCAGACATAACAGGCACTCAGTCCATATCTGTTGAATGAGTAACTCATCCAAAATACTAGTTCTTTAATGAAACATTCCCAAGTGCCCTACACTGGGAAGGATCTCTTCTTCTACAGATTTTAATTCCACATGTGTTATATATATGCTTTGAGATTGGAAGTAGTGGGTGACAATTCTAAATAAGTAAGATGAGAGTGAGAGGGGGCAGAATCAAGTTTGTTAGGCTAAGAGCATTTCATAGCTTGGAAACTGGAGATTCATCGAGGATTTTTAAACCATAGAGGTATATAAGCATATCTCATCATTAGGAAAATGAATGCACCCTAACTGAATTTTATGGTATAGATATACAGCATAATCTTACATTTATCCCCAGAGTTCACTTAATGGAGAAATTCTACCTTGTTACTATTGGGAATTCAGGTCTTTCTTCAGGGTTTTGGAAGGAAAACCTGGAGATAGAAGATAATTATTATGTTGGTGCCCACATCTTACAAATACCTCTAGTTCTAGGATAAATTGTGCCAGTGCATCCTCTTATTATCGAGGTTCCATGGATAGGGCTACAGTCCAAATAAATCTCAAAGTTAATTACTAATTTGTTTCCCAACAGGTTCTCTAACTCTGAGAACACATCATGTTCAAGATTCCAAAATGGGATTTGTGATCAACGCAATCTATTCCATGGCCTACGGACTCCATAACATGCAGACTTCCCTCTGCCCAGGCTATGCAGGCCTCTGCGATGCAATGAAGCCAATTGATGGGCGGAAACTTTTGGACTCTCTGATGAAAACCAATTTTACTGGGGTTTCTGGAGATATGATCCTATTTGATGAGAATGGAGACTCTCCAGGAAGGTATGGGTACAGTTCTCCTCTAGACAGAAGAGTCTGAAAGAAAGCCAGTCTTGATCCTGAGGCACTGTTTCTCTCCTTTGTGGTTATTTAGATTTTCTGGCCATATTGGGCTAAACCCAAAGTGAGCAAAGACAGAGAAAGGAAGGTCTTATTTCTGTGGCCAGGGAAAGTATTAATGCTGACAGTCAAGATGTTTTGGAGTCATTGCCACATTTCAGGGACTTAAACTTGGAAACAGAAGCCATGCATTATGATAGATAATCAAAACCCAACCCAGTGGTTTCTTCATATGTGTTTGCCTTGTTATACCTTGCACACTGTTCTCTTCTTGGGTCATAGAACTCTCCTGAAACAAGAATAATTAAATGTCTAGTTATCCTGACATAGGGTTGAGATGTTATTATAGTATTTTCTGTACCTACAGTGAGTTATAAGTCATATTTTATTTTATTACCCTCCAGCTGGAGCACTTTCTCCCTATTTGGTCTAAATTGCCTTTTTCTTTGAAATTTCACTTTTCATTATTTGTAGAGAGGATCCTGAGAAATATGAACTTATAATTATAAGTTCACAGCCTCTAGGGAAGTCACCAGGTACCCAGAAACTTACCATTATTCACATCTGTCTCATATTCCAAGTTCTTAAGAGACTGCAGAAGACACTTTCAGTCCATGAGAGTCATTAAAAAGACCCGAGTTGCAGCAGGGCTGCGTTTTCACTCTGCCTTCCATCAGAGAAATCAGGGTCCTCTGGCCTCCAATTGTAAAACCCCTGTGCTTTTCCAGCAACAGCTTCTGCTTGACAACTGTCATTCCTGAGATGGGTTATAATACTCGGAAGGGTGTCTTTACACTCTGTTTGCAGCTGACCCTGCCAAGATCAGGTCACATGAGACTCTCCCTGCCTCACAACCCACATGCTCACCCATCTTACCAGCAACCTTGGATTAGGGAGCATCCATTTTCCTGAGGTAAGCTGGAACTCTTCCCTGACACAGGTGTTACCATCTCACATGCTGGTCTTCTAAAGTGTCAGCAATTTCCTAGTTGTACAGCCAAGATGAAAGTTGGATACTTTCTCTACTCTAGAGGCTTAAGGAATCTTGCTCCAGTCAAGAGGTTTGTCAAGATAAACTGACTTTTCACATGAGGTTTTCTAATTTTTGGCTTATCAGTATCCATGGTAGGAAAAAAAATATGCAAGCATTTTCTCAGTTTCAAAGAAAATTTTACATTTGTTGTATGGCCTCTTATGGCAGATCCAACCCATGAGCTCATGCTTTAGGTTCAGGTGAAGGCCTAGGCTCTAATACCTTCACATGTGTTTCTACCTCTGAATGCATCTCTAGAGCATTGGTGTCAGCTTAGGGCTTGTTCATAGACTTTGCTGACTGTGGCTTTAACAGTTTAAACAGCTTTTATCACAGGTACCCAAGTCAATTCCAAAAATGAGGTAGTAAAGACATGGCTATGCTTTGTTCCAATAGGAAACCTTAATGGATCAGGCAGAGGGTCACTGCCTCACACATGATCCAAATATGCTGTAATGGGGTATATTTAGAACATTAGTTCTTAACCTCTTGTAGGAATATGAATCCCTTTATAATTCAGATGAAATTTGTAGATTGTTCTCTCCAGAACAATATACATAAAATTTTGCAAACAGTTTCTGGGGATTCACAGTTGGTTAGAGACTATCCATGCACTATTAATGTTGGGTATTACATTAACTCATTAATAAGTTATCAGTTAGTTTCATATTATCATATTTTACAGCTGATGAAATCAAAGCCTATAAAGGTAAAACAGCTTGCCCAAAGACACAGCCTAGTAAATGACAGAGCCAAGATCCTAACTTCATCTGCTTGGCTTCCACTCTTAACTTTATACAACAGTCTGCTGATTAATCAAGCAAGCAGGATTTAAATTAAAAAGCCACTATTTTGTGTTAAATATATTTGTAAGCATTATGTTATTACTTCTGGAAAGTAAAAGTTACTGCTCTGCTGGATCAAATATATTCCCAGCTGTGCAAAGAAGCAAAGGAGTCTTGGGTGACTAGGGATACTCCTGGTTTACCAGGTTCACAAAGAAAGATCCTAAACAGGGGAAGCTGAGAGAGGTGGAAACATGAGCATTTGAGGATTATTGGAGAGTACATTACAAATCATTGTTTTTAAAATTCACATCTGATTATACTACTATAAGTACACAATCCTTTAATGAAATCCTTAATGCTAGTTGTGTTCTAGAGTTGAGAATTTTTGAATTTAAAAATGTTTATACAATCCATAGAATGCTCCCAGAAGGATGTGGGACAGTACCCTCTAATCAACAAATTAATGTTTCTGCAGAAAAACATATGAATATTCACATTAAGTAAGATAAATAGCCCCATGACAGTGTCAGGTTTTGGCACTAGGTAAGTTCAGACTGGGTCATCTTTTGAGTTATGAAAAAAACTAATAGTTTTCAGAGTTCTAAGGTTTCAGAATTACAGGTAAAAAATAGGACCTTTACATTTATCATCAAAGGAATTGAGCAGGGTTGGCAAGCTATATGGTCCTTTGGCCAAATCTTATTTTTAAAATATGTATTTTTATTAGAGAAGTTGTGAACTTACAAAACAATAATGCATAATGTACAGAATTTCCAAGTATCAGCCCTCAACCAACACCTTATGTTGTTGTGGAACATTTGTTACAGGTTATAAAAGAACGTAATCAGACTATTACCACTAACTATGGCCCATAGCTTACATTTGGTATACTTTTTCCATACACTCCCTATTGTTAATACCATGTATTAGTATTGTACATTTGTTATAGTTCATGAGAGAACACTCTTATATTTGTACTGTTAACCACAGTCCATCATCCACCACATGAGTTCACTGTGTTATACAGTCCCGTGCCTTGTACAATCCATCCAGAGTGTACACTCGGTGGCTCTCACTTCCATCACAGAGTTGTCCAATCATTGCCTCAGTAAGTTTGTGAATGTTTTCCTCAATCCAAAAGATAAAACCCCATAACCCCCTATTATTGACCCTTAACATTAATATAGTACCTTCCTTGACACTGATGCAAGAATATTAAAGTATTGCTGTTAAATATAGTCCATAAGTTACATTAATTGTAACTTTCCCATGCATAACCATATTCTTGCCACCTTGTAATAATGGCGTAAATTTATTCTAGTTCATAGAAGAACATTCTTGTATTCATACTATTAACCACAATCTTTATCCACCTCCAGGTTCACTATGTTATTCACTCCCTAGGTTATTATCTAGCTTTCTTTCAATTGCTATTTACATCCCTATACTACCCTTTTCAGTCACAATCCCATTTATAAACCTGCCATGCTAGTTATATTCACTATAATGTTTTACCATCAACTCTATTTCCACACTTTTACAGTCACACTAATTAAAAATTCTACATACATTAATCATTAGTACCCCTTCTCAGCCCTCATCCTATCTTGTAGTAACCCATAGTTTAGGTTTTAACTCCATGTGTTAGTTCTTTGTATTTAGTTCATATTAGCAAGCCCATACAATATTTGTCCTTCTGTGTCTGGCTTATTTCACCAGCATAATGTCCTCAAGATTCATCCATGTTATCATGTGTCGCAATTTAATTTCTTCTTGCAGCATAGTATTCCATCGTATGTACATACCATATTTTGTTTATCAAGTGTCCATGGTTTATGGACTCTTGGGTTGTTTCCATCTTTTGGCAACTGTGACTAATGCTGCTATGAACATCGGTGTGCAAATGTTCTTAGTTGAGGGATTGCTGGATCATACGGCAGTTATATATTTAGCTTCCTGAGGAACCACAAAACTGTCTTCCACTAAGGCTGCACAATTCCACATTCCCACCAATAGTACTACCTGTTTTTGTAAATTAAGGTTTTTTTTTTTTTACTTTTATATACATATATTTTTATTAGAGAAGTTGTGAACTTACAAAATAGTCATGTAAATGTGCAGAATTCCCATACAACACCCCTCCACCAACACACTACATTGTTATGGAATATTTGTTACAGATTATAAGATAACATCATCACACTATTACCATTAACTATGATCTATTGCCTACATTTGGTATATTTTTTCCATATAAATAAAGTTTTATTGGAACATAGTCACATTCATACTTTTAGGTATTGGCTGCTTTCATACTACAAGGGCAGAATTGAGCATTTGCAAAAGAGACCATCTCACAAAGTCTAAAATATTTTCTCTGTCCCTTTACAACAAAAGTTTCCTATTCTCTAGGATAGAGCATCCACTGAGAACTAAAGTTTAGGAAGCCTGGTTACTGCTTGGGATTAACTATAATTGGGTAGGGGAAACATAGATATCAATAATAGGCATGGTACAGACGACTACTTAAAGCAAAATTAGAATATTATAGGGGTTGTAAGTCTGCAGATGTAAATTATTTTACAACAATGGCAGAAAGGGAGGTTCTTATATTTTACATTAAGTGGTACACTAAGTGGCTAACATAAGTAGAATAAGATAAGTTAAGGATGCATATTGTAATCCCTAAGCAACAACCCAAAGTATTACTACAAAGATGAATCTCTAAAAAAACTAATAGAAAAATTCTATTTAAAAAATTAACCTAAAAAAGGCAGGAAAGAGGTACAGAGGGACAAAATCATATGGAGTGAATAGAAAATGAAATTAGAACACTAGAAATTTGCAGATGCCTGACCTGTTTTGTAAACCAATTTCTTAAAATGTGGTTCTGGCCCTAGCAGTTTCATGGAGAAGATCTCTTTCAACTTCTGAATTTTCCTGGAGAAAATTGATTACCAGAGAAAGAAAGAGACATGGCCAAGGGCACATAAACAATTAGTAATAGAATAAAGACATTATGCAACTTTCAGGTACATGCTTCAAATGAGAATAATTTAGCTAAAATATTTCCCCTTTCATTACATTTGAGATATACAGAGTTTTCAGTCAATTCAACACTGTGAAACAGAAGCAGCAGCAGCAACTGAGGAGGAGGAAAATGAGTGGGAAAGGGTAAAAAGAAGAGGGAGTGGTAGGACAAGGAGGAAGGAAGTGGGGGGATAATTTATACCCAAGTGACATGTAATTGGAAAGACATACTAATCTTTGATTCAGAAATTGAATTTGTGCAACTTGGATCTCCAAAGCTTTCACAACGCAGACTATATTTAATTGCTGCTCTTTTTTGGAAAATAAAATACATTCTCATAGATATTTTTAAAAATGGATAAACATTGCTGGAAGCATTATAATATGTGTTTTAGTTTTCACCTAAAATTTAAGTAAAAATTTAAATACCTTTTGGAACACTCAATTTTTCTCACTTTAGCTGGGGAATAAAATCTATACCCTGTCTTTGAAATGAAAAGAAGTGACAGAAAAACACAAGAGAGGGGGGTGTCTTCTTTTGTAGAGGGTTATTCTTACCTATCTCTTTTATAGTATACTACTACCAAATATTTTTAAAGCAATATTATATTTTCACAGGTATAGAAAATAGAAATAATATCTTTGTATTTATCTTGTACTTTTCTTGTAGAAAAAACAATTACCAAAAATCTAAAGGCTAATTCCAAAAGGGTATTTGTTGTCTCCAATGTAGTTAGAACAGGTTAATTGATTTGAACCAAACTGAGATTTAACTTTTCTTGAAATCATTTCCCTGCAAAATATAACATTCTACATTCTATAGACTTACATCTATTTTTCAAAAACTGGGTCGCTTAACTTTTTCCAGTATCTCCTATATAAGACAAAAGATGATGGAGTATAAAGATAAGAGCCTTAAAATGTAGGCTGGGTAAGATTTCTGCAGTATATAAGTGATGGAAAATTGATCTCTTAGCTGTACTGAGTAGAATTGGAGCAGTCTAGCAGAGAAGAACACTTTAAGTTTAAAAGGCCGAGTTTAGATACTGGATCTGACACTTGCTTACTCTGGGACCCAACCATACTCATTAATCTTTCTGAGCTTCAGTTTCATTATCTGTAAACTTAATAGTTTGAATTAGACTTTGTCAGAGTTAAGAATTAGTAGAAGTATGGTTGATGGCTCATTTGGAGGTGGACAATGAAACCCTCATATTTCTTCAAATCAGCAGAGAAAGAAACCTGACACAGACATTTCTTTCTTTCTCTCAACATAGGTTATTTGCTCACAGTGGGTCACCTTTTGGAGACTTAGAAGCCTGATAAATTTGAAGTAGCCAATGATATGATATATGAATACATTTTACCTCAGCATTCTGTCTTTTAATATCTCAACTTAGTGCACATTTAGTAGCTATGGGACAACTACAATACAGTGGAAAGTCGTAGGACCAGTTTTGTATCCTTATTGACTGGTTCTTTGGATTTAAAAGTGGAATTTAGATAGCTATTCAAAATTATTACTGACAGCAAATAAAATACTGTAGATAATTCTTAAACTACCTAACAGCCAACAAAATTTTAAAATGAGTTAACTTTCTGAAAAAGACAGTACAGTAAATAAATGTGATTGGGAGTGAAAACAATAGGCATCATATTACAATTCCAGCCCCAAGAGATTGGTGTCAGGTTTATTCTCAGCATTTCTGTACAGAGCCTCGGTCTGAGTATGCACACCTGGTCACTTGAACCCAAAAGTTAGAAAGTTTTGCATCCATATCTTTTTCCAGAAGCTCCACATGCTGAGCACAGAAAGTTTGAGAAGGCACATATATAAAAAAAAAAAGCCTATGTGCCAATTCCATAATTCCTGTGGGGTAAAAAACATAGGGTACTTATGCTTCATTTGCCAGAGCTGCTATGACAAATAACACACCATGGGTAGGCATTTATTGTCTCACAGTTTTGAAGGATGGAGTCCAAAATCAAGATGCCAGCAAGGCCATGCTTTCTCTTGAGGTTAGTAACATTCTGGTGAGGGCAGTCCTCTGTCACATATCAGTCTCTCTCTCCTTCTGTTTACTCTTCTTGTTTCTGCTGACTTCTGGCTTCTCCTGACTGACTTCATCCAAATTTCCTCCAGTCATTTGGATTAAGACTCATCCTGATTCAATCTGTCTTCATCCAAAATAGGGTCATCAAAGATCCTATTCACAAATGAGACCACACCTTAACTAAGAATAGCATCTTCAAAGGTCCTCTTTTCAAACAGGTTCACATCCACAAAAATTCAAGACTTGTGTAATGGTCAACATTGTATACCTAATATACATTGCTCATTCAGTGTTCCCAGATTGAAAAGTTATTTCAAGAATGCTTCTCCGGAAATGTTCTTGTGTATAAGAAAAGACTTGTAAATAAGCACATAAGTTTTTCCCACTTTATATTTCCATCCCCACACTCAAAAAAAAAAATAAAAGCTAATATAGACTGAGAACTAACAAGATGCTAATTTCTTCCATCATTTTTACATTGCAGGAGGTGCTTTAAAGGTTATCCATTTTCTAACTTATTTTAAGTATAATTTCTGAAATTGTCTTACTATAACGAACTTTGACATTGGTAAAGAGTAATCAGAAAGGGTTAATCCAAATTAACACCACATTATCTAAAACTGAAAATTAAAGATTCACCAAATTCCTCACTTGGTTACCAAAGGAACCAAGTACTCATATTACTTGAGTGGAGACAAAAACCTTTTTTATCTTTGTTAGAAGCCTAACAGCAGTATTTGTTTAAACTTCTTGAAGATATTTCAAAACCTTCTATCAACCTGCTGAGGTCAAGTCCCTTTTTCACATTGGATTATTTTCTATTTCAGGTGTAAGCTTGAAAGTAAAGAATTGCCTCTGAAGAAAAAAAAACAGTGGGTGTTTTGATTGTTTTTGGCATTCTAAGTGCATTGTCATGGAAAATTCCTATGTCACTAATAAGACAGTAGATACATTTGGGGGAGGATCAAATCTATTTTTACTCATATCATAATATTTACATTATTAGCCAAATATTTATTATATTCTTGTTCCCAAGATATGAAATCATGAATTTCAAGGAAATGGGAAAAGATTATTTTGATTACATCAATGTTGGAAGTTGGGACAATGGAGAATTAAAAATGGATGATGATGAAGTATGGTCCAAGAAAAGCACCGTCATCAGATCTGTGTGCAGTGAACCATGTGAGAAAGGCCAGATAAAGGTAATATAGAGTCTGTATTTCTTTCATTTTTGCTATACATTTAAAACTGTTAATTATCACTGGCTCTTTTTTAAAATTGGATTATTTTACCTTTTACATTGTAAGCTTCTAAAGTAATAATTTTTTTTTCTTTTACTCTCTTCTGATTAATTCCTTGTGTTGTCTAGAATATAGTCTACAATAGTGTTAGTAGTTGGACTGATTTCACCAAATGATGAGTCATTTTTTTCCCACACCCTTTCTACCTTCATGGAATAAACAGTTCACAGTTAGAAAGCATACTATCTTCTAATTATTTCTCAAACTCCTATTAATATGAAAGTTGATATCAATGGGGCCAAAATAAGTGAGACACCTTTTACTATTAGAAGATTTAGAGTCGAGATAAGGAAAAATATCATGGCCACAGACAAGCAACACCATATAAAATTTGACTTCTTTAAGAAAGGAAAATATGTGTGTGTGGAGGAGGGATCTATGTAAGTTAAGACCAAAAAGAATGAGATTTCCTCTGAGTAAGTGTCAGAAATGGGAACATGAAGATGGGTCGGATTTCAGAGAAAGATGTGGAGAAAAGGTTATTTATGCAGAGGGAATGGTGATAGGAAAAGTACAGAAATGGTTGATTGCAAACTATTTTAGAATAACAGTGAATGATATAGAGCATGTGGTTCTATATGGTTATTATACAAGAAAAAGTTTCAAAGGCAGGTTGAGTCCAGATTTGTGAAGAATTTTTACGCAGTAATAGAATTTTATTCCTTAGTAGCACATTTTTAGTAGTGGTTAATTTGCAATAATGTTTGCTTAGTGTTTTTTTTTTTTAATTCCAAGTTCTGTTTTTTCAATTAAACGTTTTCACTCTATTTAAAATACAATTCATTGTATTTTCTTAATATGCTGTAGGGTTGTAACTGAACAACTTCATTAATGAGGTCAACATCTTATAGCATTGTTCAGAGAGTTGTAAATTTAATGTCCATTAAAGTATTTAGTCTAGCAAATTTTCAAACATGTTGGTATTCAGAAAGAAAGCACCACCACCTCCAGGTTATTCAAAAAGAATGGGAATTGCCATGAAAAAAGAATTGTCACAATCTCTAGTGTTCAACACGAATGTGAAACACAGGAGAACAAGCAAAAATAGTGAACAAATCAGAGCTGAATGATCAGAAGAGGTCATAGTACAGTGTCACTATTGATTCATAAAGAAAGTACATTGTTGGCATTATTCATGGAAAAAGCATGAACTTATTTTGGAAAAAAATGAAATTCACAAACCAATACAAATTGAGTCATATGAAGTCAGCATATTTCTAGAGGGTAAAACAATTCAGCTTATTTTGTTTTCCAGGCCCTGCTAAGGCCCTAGGCAAAGAATAGTCCAGTATTAAAAATATACCTCCTTGCATTACAAAATAGAATAATTGTCCAAGGATGGTTTTACCAAGTGTGGTGGAAATTACCCTGAAAATAAAAATTTTCATTTTCTATATGAGTATTTTGTATACATATTACTAATAAAAATAGATAACATTTTTAGAATGTTCTGTAGTTTAAAAATCCCTCTGATTTTTATTTTTAATCCTTAGGAATCCCTAGGTATAAAAAATGTGAACTGTTTTTATAGAAACCATGGGCTTGGTTTGAAGAAACTGAGTATAAACTAAGAACAGTTGAAGGCCGCACAACTACTTAGTGGCTAAAGTAAAACTGGCATCCTGGTGCATCTTGATTCCCAGGCCAGGGTTCTTTCCTCTACATCTTTTTATATATACCAACAAGGCTCAGTATTTATGAGCATGAGTCTTAAAGTCCAAAACGCTTTGTTTGATACCTCATTTACCCTCAGTTCTTATCTATGAAATGAATAAAATAACACCAGCTACCTCACATAGAGCTATTATAATGTTTTAATGAGATAACAACATATAGCATGCACTATATGGTCAGGAAATAATATTCGATATTATAATGGAGGATATTTTAGCTAGATTAAGTAGGTCTAAGTAGGTCCAGTTAGCAGTTTTGCCTCAATTAAATAATTATTTTAGGGAACGGACTTTTCAGGTCCTTTTTTCCTTCATTCCCTACTGGTCTTGTTGTTATTTCAAAAACTAACACGGGAATAAGTAGAAAATGTAAGAAAGTGTTTCCAGCATACAATTATATTTGGTTATACATATCAAGATGTTGTTATTATCAAAGGACATCAATAGAGTTAGCATATCAAATAAAAAATATAAATTGTAATCCTTGTTGTGTCTGGTTATCGTTGGTTATTAATCACAGTTTTAATTATTTATAAGAATGTTTAATGAATGCTGTCTCTATATCAAAGAGGCTATTCATGCACCAGTGATGAAAACAAAACAAAACAAAAACACAGCACATCCATTTCTAAAAAATAACACCTGGGACTCTTTCAGCTGTTGAATCATTTCAATTATTTTCTTTGACTTAAAAAATCAAAGAGATGAAGAGGTGTATAATAGCCTCAATGACCTTATTCACCTTCATCCCAAACAAAATGGACTACTCAGATAAGAAGGAATAGGAATTAGTGAATCAAATTTTTAGTGGAAAAGGAAACCAAAAGAGTAACTCCAGAAAAACCTTCATCTATTGCATCTTAATTCAAGCTTCTGCCTTTCTACCCAATACAAATTCCTAATTCTTTTTTTTTTATCAATATGGATAATTATTTGAACATTAAGAGTTAAACAATGTTCTTTTTTGTTATTATTCAACTAGAATTAAGTCAACCAATTTTATGGTATTGAACTGGTCACTTAACTCAACTCCAGTTTCTTTAATTATAATATGAAAATATTAATACATATACTGCCTATCTGATAACATTTGAAATAATATATGGCAAAGCCATTTCAGCTTTTGAAGCAGTACATTTTGAAAAGGGATTGCTTTTTGTTTTATTTATGCAAACAAAATAATCAATTTTTAAAAATATATCTGCTTTAGGTGATCCGGAAGGGAGAAGTCAGCTGCTGTTGGACTTGTACACCCTGTAAAGAGAATGAGTATGTTTTTGATGAATACACCTGCAAGGCGTGCCAGCTGGGGTCTTGGCCCACTGATGACCTTACAGGTACATGTATCACATTCCTCAAAGATCAATTGGAAAAAGGCATGGAAAGAGAGGGTCACATCTCCCAATTATTTCCCATCTTAGATTTCACATCCTGTTTATGTGACAAAGAATTCCCTTCAGAAAAGAAGCCTTCCCAAATCCTACACTGATCATAAAAATGCTTAGATTTCAGGGATAGATCTGCCTATAACCTCAACCCCAACCCCCCAAACTTGATCAGAATCCCTGGGTTGTTTACTGGGCATTCTCAGTCCGTCCTCAGCATAAGTGGGGACACAGTTAAATACATCATTTGAGGTAGAGATGGAGGAAGATACTAAAATATGTCATCGTATATCCAATAGCAAAAAGGTAGCACATTATTGGGTAGACGTTGTTCTGAAAGTCTTTCTCTTCAGGATTTCCTTCAATCTAAACCAGGAGCCTCCAACTAATAAGAGTTTTCAAGTAATGTTGGCAGAGGGCAAGACTCGTCTCTGCTTATTTTTGTTTTTTCTTGGCTTGGGTTAGAGTTTTTTGTTATTGTTTTCTGCTTTCCTCCAAAAGATGTTAAGAAATATGTCATTGTGTTATTTAAAATACATTTCACAGTCTATTCTGATTTTTGCAATATACAAACAGATTATGATTACCTCATTGATTCCTTCATCTCTTCTTCAATAAATATTCCTTAAAGGTAGTGTATTCTAAATGCTTATTTGTCTTTCAATGAAATAAGATATAGAAATAAAGGTAATATGTCTACTTTAAAGAAGTTAACAATTTAATGAGGGAAGTTCACAGTTTAATCATGTAAATATATGATTAAAATATGATTAGAGAATATAGATTATGGACATCGGAGCACGAGGGTTGGACCAAAGAACCTGAGTTTGCCTGCCAGGCAGAGGGCAGACCCTGTGGTATGGAGCATAGTCTAGTGGTTTTAGAGTTCAGATGGATTTAGCAAGAAACTCCTAGAGGCAAGAAGACATACGGTCATCAGTGATAGAACCCAGCCCTCATGGTTGAATTAGCTTATTCCAAAACCCTGGATCTAAAAACCTTGTGATCCTATGCCTTTTGAGACCAGTTCACTTTATCACATTAGGACTTTGTTTTAGTGATTGATTTTCATTCAGAAGATATTCCTTTTTTTTAAAAAAAAAAAAGATTTAATAAAATATCCAAGTTCTTTGTGTTAGCATTTGTGCCCTATTTTCACCAATAGACAATGACCTTTCTCACACCTTTATTCATTCTTGTGTCTGCAGAACCAACTCAGTACTGAACACAAAACCTTCAATAAATTTTGTTGAATAGACAACCTGCAAATCTCTCTCTCTCTCTCTCTCTCTCTCTCTCTCTCTCTCTCTCTCTCTCTCTCTCTCTTTCTCTCTCTCTCTCTCTCTCTCTCTCTCACACACACACACACACACACATATACCGGTGTATATACGTGTGCAGACACACACATGCATTGACAAAGTGTGTTAAGTAATATGAAGTAAAAGACGACAATTAAAATTTTAAGGAAGATCTCTTTGAAAAAGTGAACGTTAGCCAAAACCAGAGGATAAATAAAAGTAACTAGCAAGGATTTGTGAAAAAGGCTTTTCTGACTGAGGGGACAGTGTGTTTGAAGATCTCTATGGCCATATCATGGTAAGCAAAGAAGACAGTGGTGTCAGAAGAGATTAATAAGGTAGCAGGGGCTAAGTCATGCTCAACCTTGTAGAACATGTTAAGGATTTTACTATAAATGCAGTGAGAAACCAGTGTAGGAATTTTAGTAGAAGAAAAACATGATTGGATGTGTATTTTAAAAATATCATTGTGCTGTGAGGGAGAATTGGTTGCAGGGAGATGGAAAATGGGAGCATTGGGACAAGTTAGATGGTTACACAGGTGGCTACTCTACAGGTTAAAGTTCTTGGAGTCTCGGACTAAACACTGGCATTGGAAGATCTGAGATATACATTGGAGAAGAATTAAAAATATATACATATAAATTGGATGTGGACAGTGTCACTGGATGCTGCCAAATCGTCTGCCTTGAAGAATGGAAAAATAATACGTTATTTGATAAGGATCAATAATTTAGTTTTATAGATGATCAGTTTGAGATGAATTTGAGATTTCCAAGTACATATTTTTTAAAATTTTTTATTTACACTTTTAAAAATACATTTTTAAGATACATTAGATTACATAAATGTTCCATAAAAAATATAGAGCATTCCCATATGCCCCACTCCCTACCCCTCCGACACTTTCCAACTTTAACAATATCCTTCATTAGTGTGATATGTTTGTTACAATTGATGAACACATATTGAAGCATTGTCACTAAACGTGGACTATAGTTTGCATTATAGTTTACATTCCAAGTACATCTTAATTAACAAATTAAGGTCTTCCTGTGTGCCTAGTAATGTAATAGGAACCAGAAAAAAAAATAGCCTAAGTTTCTGAGAATCTTATAATCTAATGGGAGAAAAAAGCATGTAAATATAAAATAGCAAAGTGTACCAAATGATGCAAAAAAAGATTGAAAATAGTATTATGAAAACTTTGAGAAAAGCATAACTAAGTCTTGAGAATTTTGGAAGGTTTAATCTTAAGGCATGAGTTGAAGCTCATTTTTTTAAAAAATGAAGAAAATCATAATAGAAAGAAGAAGTTGATTTTTCAGAATTAAGATGTATAGGAGAATGAGGAATGGCTAGTGGATTATTTTTGCCCAGTATTAAAGGCATTCACATCCTTATATCTTTCCTATCATCTCAGAGATATCCCTTCTATAATTTAAAGACAAACCCTCCAGTTGTTAATTCTATCTCATCTCTCCTTCCAATCAATGTTCTTGAATGAGTAATCAATTTTACTTTTTACTTCCTTATACTTGATACATCAGATTAATACATCTCCATCCCTTCCCTGGCTGTTTAAAATACCAGTTACCACCATATTGTCAAACTTGATGGTCACTTGTCAGTCCTTATTTTGAAAAAAAGTTTCTGCTCTATTTAATACTCATGAAACTTCACACTCTCTTAAAGTTTCCTCTTCTGCCAGCCATGATGTGACATGCGTTGCTCTGACCTCCCCATACACTTCTCAGTTCTCTTTTGGCTCTTCCACTTAGTCCAGATTCATAAAGATTGATATTTGCTGGGTTCCATCATTAGTTCATTGTTATTCTCCCTCTATACAATCTCTCCAATTGATGCTATGTACTCTTATGGTTTTATCTATTGCATACACGCTCTTGACTCCTAGCCCGACGCTTATCCTGTATTCCTTTCTGGAGTTTCAGATTCATGAATCCAGGTACTTGCTGAACATCTTCACTTGGTTAGGCCATATGTATCTCAATCTACCATGTCTAAACCTCATCATCTTCCCATGTACCCTTTAACTAATCATAGACTTGCTTCCCTCTTTGTAGCTTCTCTTTCAATTAATAGAACCATCATCATCCTATTTGCCTCAACCAAACAGAGATGAGTCATCTTAGACTCTTCTCTGTTCCTGGCTACCCATATCCAATCATATATAAGACTGACTATATGAATTGCTAAATATTTCTTAACCCCCTCCCCTCTTCTCCGTTGATACACCTCTTCCCTTGACTAGGTTCTCATCACCTTTCACTCCACTATTGTAGTAAATTCCCAGTTTATTTCCTTTCCCCTAGGTTTATACCTTATACTTCTAAATCCACTTTTCATCTTGCTTCTGGATAATGTATCCAAAATACAGGTGTTTTCTTTATTCTTGTGCAATAATCTTACTGATGGTTTCATATCTATATAGGATATATGTCTAGCTTTTCAACATGGCATACAATATTCCCTAACTCCTTCATCCTTCTATGATCATTCTAGCTTCAATTACCACCATTTGTCACCTCACATTTTACATTCTAGTATCAGGGACTGCATATAATTCTTATATATACACAAAGCAATTTCATTTCTCCCTGCCTTTGTAAATGTGCTCTCTGTCTGAAATTCCTTTACCCATCTTTCTTAACATGAATAGCTCCTAATGACACTTCCTTACTCTTCTCAGATGTCACCTTCTCCATAAAACCTTCTTTGGAATACCAACGTTTCCTATTCTATATTTTTAATGAAAATTCTGTTTCACTCATTTTTTCTCTTTTTTTTAAATTTTATATTTTAAAAAGCTTTAGATTACATAAATGTCACATCAAAAATATAGGGAGATTCCCATATCCCCCACCTCTCCCCCTCCCACACATTCCCACATTAACATCTTTCATTAGTGTGCTACATTTGTTACCATTGATGAACACATATTGAAGCATTGCTACTAACCATGGTTTATAGTTTACATTATATGTAATTTTATAGGTTTTGACAATTTTACAGGTTTTGACAAAATGTATAATGGCCTGTATCCATCATTGCAATGTCATGCAAAACAATTCCTATGTCCCAAAAATGTCCCATGTTATACCTATTCCTCCCTCTTCTTCCTGTCAGAACCTCTGGTGGTGACTGCCTTTATATCAATGTTACAAGTTCTTCCATTACTTGAATAATAATAAGTCTACTTTAGTCCATAGTTGCAATCCCAACTTATGTTTGTTCATTCCTCAATCTTGAGGATTTGGGGATGGTAATGCCCACTCTGTTTCTGATTGAGAGGGAGCTTAGATCCTATGGGGGAGATGGATGGAACTGTCTTGCTTGCAGTTGTAAATACTCACTGTTTTTTTGGGATGGGTATTGTCCATCATCATCCTTTTGTTGGTTGTCCTGGGTGAGTCCAATGAACTGGAGAACAGGTGTTGCAACTCTGCTGAGATTCAGGCTCAACCAGCACATGAAGAGACTGAAGTTTTAAGTCTCTGGAACATATATTTAATGAATATATTGCTCATTGTAGGTTCAAATAAAGGGGGCAGAAGAACCATGTGTAGGGAAATTATAAATGAGTCCAACTCTGTTACACTGGGAAGCATATATTCCAAGGTACGGCCAACTGACTGGTTGTCAACCCTGCCCATTACCTCTGGAATGATCTCCCCACTCACTCTGAAATCAGTTAACCATAAAAACTCATTTGTATTTAATATTTCCCCCTTTTGGTCAAGGTCTTTTTGCAAATGCATCACTAGTTGGTGCTTGATAAAATCCCTTGGTGGCAGGGAGTCTCATCCCCTGGAATTATATCCCACATGGGGATTGGATGTAGGGGGAGTTAGTGAGTTTATGTGCTGAGTTTGGCTTAGAGAGAGACCACATTTGAGCAAAAGGAGACTTTCAGGAGGTAACTCTTGGGCAATATATAATACTAGTCTAAGTTTCAATTTAACAAGAACAAGGTTCATAAGTACAACATCAATATCAAGGGCCTGGAGTATCAGTCTGTCCTCCTTAGCTAGGCATTGCCCATGTACTCTAGGGATTCTTGCCACCCTATTAGAGAATGTAGCAGGACTTCCCAGGATTGGAATTCAATATTCTTTTGGTTATTGTGTGGTTCTCCACCAACCAAGACAACACCCTATGACCAACTGAAAATATTCATATTCCATAAAGGCATGCTCCAGGGGTACCCCTCCCCAGACAAACCCCCATCACTGACACCCTCACCAGAGATTCTCCCCTACCACAGTTGTGATCCTTCTGCAATCCAAAACCTCCCCAAAAGAATAGCCAAAAAAATAAATAAATAAAATAATAATAAAAATAGCAAATATAATACAAAAATTAAAAATTTTAAAACAAAGTAAAAATTTTCATTGCATTTTTCATCACCATAAGATATGTTGTCTTTTACATAGTGACATTTTTTTCTGTATGGTCCCCAGTGTCTTTTTTTTTTTTTTTTTTTTTTTTTTTTTTTTTTTGCTTTATTTTCAAAGAAGCTTTAGGTTACAGAAAAGTCACATAGAAAATGTAAGGGATTCCCATATACTCTACCCTCTCCTCTCTCACATTTTTCCCTATTAATAACATCTTACATAATTATGGTACATTTGTTAAAATTCTTGAATGAATATTGAAGCATTGCTACTAACCATGGTAAATGGTTTGCATTATGGTTTAAATTTTGCACCATGCACTTTTATAGGTTTTGACAAAATTTATAATGGCTTGTGTCTGTCATTGCAAGATCGTACAGAACAATTCCAATTCCCTAAAAAATGCCCTGTGTTCCATCTATTCTATTCTTCCCTCCCCCTGCCCTCAGAACCTATGATAACCACCAAGTTTCAATTTTTGAAGAATATGGATCATAGTTACATGCATTAATATTGAGGGCTTGACATATTGGTCTGTTTTTTTAAATTAGGTACTGCCTATGTTCTCAAGAGATTCTTGCCCCTCTAATTGGGTACATAGCAGGACTCTCCAGGATGGGAGTTTAATATTTTCTTGTTTATTTTGTGGGTCTTCACCCACTGAGACCCTATGACAAGATGAACACATTCATATTCCAAAGAAGCACGTCCCAGGTGCACTCTTTTTCACATATCCCCCCATCCCCGATGCCCTGCACCAGTAACCTTCTTCTGCCATATTTGCCAAAAGAACATTCCCACCATTGTAGTTTCAATCACAGGCCTACAAATCCCCAGAGTTCACCTGTTATTTCCTCCAGCCCTCCCTCCCAGTTCCATGGATAGTCCAACCCAACCACCCCATCCTACTTCCCCTCACATTCCAGCACTGTTAACCCCAATCACATCAGTGCACCACTATCACCCCCATCCACTGCCCAATCTCCCCTTTCCACCTTATCACAGGTTTTGCCCATATTGAGCATCGGCTCACCACACTCTACTCCCTTTCTGTCTCCTGATAACCTATCTTCCAGACTCTAGCTCTGTGACTCTGCTCAATTTGCTTAAGTCATATCAGTGAGGTTATATAATATTAGTCCTTCAGTGACTGGCTTATTTCACTCAAACTAAGTTTATCCATGTTATCCTGTGTGTTAATACTGCATTCCTTCTTACAGCTGAGTAATATTCAATTGTATGTATACCACAATTTTTTTTATCCATCTGTTGATGGGCACTTGGGTTGCTTCCAGCTTTTGGCAGTAGTGAATAATGCCACTATGAACATTGGTCTACATATATCTGTTTGTGTGCCAGCTTTCAATTCTTCCTGGTATATACCCATTGCTTCACCCTTTAAATTGTTTTTCAAATTGGATTTTAATGACCTATATCCTTATTAGCATCTCATACTAAAATGTTAGTTTCTCAAGGACAGAACTGTCCCTTAGTCATATTTATATTTGCAGACAATAGCACAATGCCTAACATATAGGAGGTATTCAACATATTTGTGTCAACCTACAGCAAAATGATGGGAAGTAATACAAATTAAGATGAAAGTGGTGACAGCCTGTGAAAAGACCCTTTAATAAAAGTGCTTGGACTTTGCCCTATAGACAGTGAGGGGCTGGTAGAGGTTTGCCAGCAGAAGAATGGTATAATATGTCTCTAACTATGTGCATACATGTCAGTGTATGTGTGTGTATGTGGGTAAATAAATTCCAAATATGGAATTTTTCTTATGGACCAATCCAAATAACAGATCACTTGGAGCTGCTAGCCTGCAGACTGCTCTGATGTCTTCAGCTATTCTAAAACCTGTCACAGAAATACTTGGAGCTAGCTTCAAGAATATTGTAAATGTTTCTTCTTCTACCCTCTTGGCTTTCAGTTACCCCACTTCAGCCTTTTATCTGGCAACTCAAGTCAGTGTCCTAATAACAGTTAACATGAACATAAGGCTTCTTATGTGCCAGGAATTGTTTACAAATGTTAATTCATTTAATCCTCAATACAACCCTATAAGATTACTAGTATGGTTCAGAGATCAAAGCCCACCAAGAATTGAATAATTGTTTAGAAAAACAACTAGGAGTGAGAATCAACAGACATTAACCTATTTATATATTTATCTATGGATTTGTATATATGTATAAAATATATACATATATACAAATGCATATATGTATAGAAGGATGTCTGAAATGAAGGTTATCTAATGTTATGAAATGTTGTTTATGATTGATGGAATTTTGGGTAGCTTTTCTCTACACACAAATACACACATACATATAATTAATTATGAGACTGTATTTTAATATAAACAATAAATACATTAAAATAATTTTAAGCTAAGCATATTCTCAATAGCCATCAAAAATTAGAAAGAACCAAGAATTTGGAAGAGAGAGAATCTGTTATGAAACCCAGGAAGACAAGAAAGTAATAATATTATTAGTGAAGAATTAGAACAGAACATAGACAGTGTCAATTGAACTTATTTGCCTTGAGGACAGCAAGTAATTACACATTGTTTAACAATCATCAGGTACCTCTACTAGCAGCAAATAATATAAACAAGATTCCTGACTTCAAGTAGATTGTCACCCTAAATATTAACAAGTGATAATAAAATATTAATCTACACATACAAAGAGTTCAAAAAACTAAAAGTAACATAAACATGAAAAGATCCACACCTAGACACATCATGGTGAAACTGTTGAAAGATAAAGATAAAAAGAGAATCTTGAAAGCAGAAAGAGAAGAATGACACATCACACAAAATGAATCCTCAATAAGATTAATTACTTATTTAACATCAGAAATGATATAATACAGATGACAACGTCATGTCATACTGGTATTCAATGTGCTGGGGGGAAAAAGCTAACAACAAAGAACTATCCTACAAGTAAAAAAAATTAAGACATTCCCAAGTAAACAAAAACTGAAATAATTTGTCACTATCTGGCCTAGACTATAGGAAATAATAAAGGGACTCCTTCAGGCTGAAATGAAAGCATAATAGACAATAACTCAAATCCAAATCCAGAAATAAAGGGCACTAATAAAATTAATTATACGTAAATATATTAAAATGTATTTTAGTTTTGTAACAGCTTTCTTCTTCTAATATTTAATTTATAATTCAACTGCATAAATCAATAATTATAGCACTAGGTTTATGAGCTTATAATTTATAAATATGGAATTTGCATGAAAATACTAGCACAAGGTGAGATGAAGGAATGGGCCTATATTCAACCAAATTTTTTGTACTACTGAAATAAAGTTGATATTAATCTCTAGACTGTTTAAATTAGGATGTTATTATACTCTCCAAGGAAATGACTAAGTAAGTAACAAATATATATACAGATGTATGTGTGTGTAAAATATGCACACACACATATAAAAAAAGCAATTAAAATAGAGCCCTAGAAAATATCTACTTAATGCAAAAAAAAAAAAGGAGTAATGGAAGAAAAAGGAATAAAAAAGACATAAGAAATATAGAAAACAAGTAGCAAAACAGCAGATGTAAATCCTACTTTATTAGTAATTACATCAAATGTAAATCAACTGAACAATGTTATCCAAAGACCTGTTTTTGGTAGAACATATGAAAAATCAAAACCCAACTACTTGCTTTCTACAGGTGATCAATTTTTGATTCACAAATACAAATAGGTTGAAAGTATAACAATGGAAAAGATATACTGGGAAAACAGAAATCATAAAAGAGTGAAAGTGGCTATACTAATATCAAATAAAATAAATTTAAAATGTTAGTTAGAGAAAAAGGAGACATGTTATAATGATAAAAGTGTCAATCTGGAAATATAACAATTATAAACATATATGCACCAAGCAACAGAGTCCAAAATTACAGGAAGTTTAAAAATTACAGAATTAAAGGGAAAACTAAACAGTTAAATAAACATAGTTGGAAAATTCAATATCCAACTTCTAGTGATGGATATAACAATGAGGCAGAAGATCAACAAGGAAATAGAATACCTGAACACTATAAATCAACTATATTTAACAGATATCTGTAGAACATTCTACCCAAAAATGGTAGAAGATACATTCTTCTCAAATTAACACAGACTATTCTCCAGGATAGACCATGCATTAGGCCATAGAATAAGCTTTGGTAAATTACAAGAAAAAGGGGTTGAAATTATACAAAGTAAGTTCTTGAACCAAAATATAATTAATTTATAAATCAATAATAGAAGGGAAATAATCAAATATATGGAAATTTAAAAACACACCCTAAATAACCAAAGAGCTATAGGAGAAATCACAAGGGAAATAGAAATCACAAAGGACAGAGAAAGAGAGAAGACTCAAATAACTAAAATCAGAAATGAAAAATGGGTCATCATTATAGACCATTACAAATAAAAAAAGAAGTGTATGGCAAAAAATTTAGATTAGAAGAGATTACATAAGAAAATTTAGTTGAAATGGACAAATTCCATGAACTATGAAATCTAAAGGAAGTGACTCAAAACAAAATAGAAAATCTGAATAGATTTGTAACAAGTAAATACATTGAATTAGTAATGAAGCAACTTCCACAAAGAAAAGCTGAGTCCAAAATGGCTTCACTGGTGAATTTCACAAATGCTTAAAGAAAAATTAGTATCAATCCTTCACAAAATCCTCCAAAAATTATAGAAGAGGGAACACTGCCCTATTCATTCTATGAAGCTAGTATTATCCTGATAACGGAGTAAGTTGAAGACATTTCAAGAAAAGAAAAGTATAGACAAATATCCCTTATGTATGTAGATGAAAAAAATCTCCCCACAAATACCAGCAAAATGAAGCCATAAATATATAGAAAATATTATACCTTATGACCACATGAAATTTATACCAGAAATCCAAAGTTTTTTAACATCGTAAAGCCATCAGTGTAATGCACTGTATTAATAGGATAGAGGACAAAAGTCACCAGTTATTTCAATAGATGCAGAAAAAGCATTTGACAAAATCTAACCACTTCATGATAAAACATTCAGCAAATTAGGAATAGAAGGGAATTTTTTCATCCTGATAAAGAATATCTACAAAAAAACCTACAGCTAATATCATAATTAATGGTGAAAGACTGAATGGTTTCCCCTAAGATTAGGAACAAAACACAAGTATTAACTTCTACCACTTCTATTCATTATTGCATAGGAAGTTCTAGCAAGGGAAATTAGCTAAATGTATCCAAATTGGAAAAAATATAAAAAGTATTTGTATTCACAGATGGCATGATCTTGTATATAAAAAATCCTAAGGAATCATGATCAAAAGAAAAAACTATTAGAAATAATAAGTTCAACAAGGTTGCAGGATAAAATCTCAATATATTAAAATCAATTGCATTCCTTTACACTAGCTATGAACAATCTCGAAATAAAATTAAGAAAAACCATTTCATTTACAATAGTATCAAAAATAATAAAATAATTAGGAATAAATTTATCAAAAGGAATGCATCTTTTACCCTGAAAAGTACAAAACAGGTTTGAAATAAATATCTAAATAAATGGAAAGATAGTCCAAGTTCATGGATAAGAATATTTAATATTGTTAAGATGGCAATACTTATTGATCTACAGTCTCAATGCAAAATAATCTTGAAAAAGAAGAGCAATGCTGGAAGTCACAATGTCAATGCTGGAGGTCCCAATGTCAAAACCTACTTCAAAGCTACAATAATCAAGACAGTGTGGTATTGGCATATGGATAGACATATAGATCAGTGTAATAGAAGAGAATAGAATTGAGAGTCCAGAAATGTACCTTTACATTTATGTTCAAGTGATCTTTGACATGTGCCAAGACAATTAAATGGAAAAAGAATAGTGCAGGAACAATTGGATATCCATATGCAAAAGAAAGAAGTTGGACTCCTGCCTCATAACACATACAAAAATTAACTCAAGATGAATATAGAGATATGTTTAAGAGGTGAAACTTTAAAATTATTAGGAAAAAACATGGGAGTAAATCATCATGGTTTCTTAGATACAACACTAAAAACCTAAGTGACAAAGGAAAAAATAGATAAAGTGGAATTCATCAAAAGTAAAATTTTGTGCTTATGGATACCTTCAAGATAGTGAAAAGACAGTCCACAAAATGATTTAAAATACTTGCAAATCATATATCTGGTAAGGGACTTCTATTTAGATTATGTAAAGAATGCTCATAACGCAACAATACAAAGGCAAATAACCCATTTTTAAAATTGGGCAAAGATATGAATAGACATTTTTTCGAAGATATAAAAATGGCCAATCAATCAACACACGAAAAGATGCTCAACATCATAAGTTATTAGGAAAATGCAAAATAAAGCTACAATGAGATAACACATCCCACCCACTAAGATGACTAAATTTAAAAAGACAGACAATAACAAGTTTTGGCAAGAATCTGGAGCAATTGGACCCTTTGTACATTGCTGGTAGTAATGTAAACATTGACAGTTCCTCAAAATGTTAAAAGAGTTATCAATTCCACTCATAGATATATAGCCAAGAAAAAAAACAAAAACATGAAAACAATTGTTCATAGAAGCATTATTTTTAAAAACCAAAAAAAGTGAAAACACCCCAAATGCCCATTAACTAAAAAATATGTGACAAAATGTGATATATTTATATACAGGCATATCTCGTTTTATTGTGCTTCACTTTATTGTACATCACAGATATTGCATGTCTTACAGATTTAAGGTTTGTGGCAGCCCTCTGCCAAGCAAGGTCTATTAATGTCATTTTTCCAACAGCATGTGCTCACTTCATGTCTCGTCACATTTTTATTAATGTATGCACAGAGTTTTTTTAGACATAATGCTATCACACACTTAATAACCTACAGTAGATTGTACACATAATCTTTACATGCATTGGGAAGCCAAAAAACTTGTGTGACTTGCTGTATTGCAATATTCACTTTAATGCAGTGGTCTGGTACCAAACTCACAGTATCTCAAAAGTATACTTGTAATGAAATAGTATATGACCATAAAAAAGTAATTAAATAGTAATACATGCTACAACATTCATGAACCTTTAAAACAATATGCCTAGTTAAAGAAACCAATCAAAAAAGACCACATATTGTATGATTCTATTTATATGAAATGGCCAGAATAGGCAAATTCATAGTTACTGAAAGTAGATTAGTAGTTGCCAAGGGCTGCAGAGAGTAGACATGGAAAGTGACTGATGTGTATGGGGTTTCCTTTTAGGGTGATGAAACTGTTCTGGAATTAGTAGGTAACTACTGTACAACTTTGTGGATATACTAAAAATCACTGAATTTTACGTTTAAAAGGATGAATTTTTATGGTATGTGAATTACATCTCAATAAACATAACAGATATAATAACAATTTTTAAAATGTACCTCCCATCCATACTTTCTTAAGAAGGTACCTGGGAACGTGTTATACCAAACTGAAGAAGTAAACTAAGAAAGAGGATTATAGAACTTTAGGAAACAGTGGTTATAACTCAAGAAAAGACCAGCAGATTTCCCAGGATGATGTTGTAGTGGTGGGCCCAGAGAACAAACAGTCGGAAATGGAATCTAAGACTCAAGAACACCAGGAGTAAGTTCTCTAGGAAAAACCAAAGGGAGCACATGGATTTTGTGATGTTTAGCAGGTAGAAAATTTAGATGAAAGGCTATTGGAGTATGTGAAATAAATTAGCTAGTATTGTACAAAGTGCAGGAGGGTAGGAACAGCTCCCCTGGGGGAGGTAAAAAGAAGGTATATTGTATCATCAAAGAAAAAAAATTGCACAGGACAATGTCAAGCAGGCAAATATACATTTTTCCTGTACTACTGCAGTGGAGCAGGGAGAACAGAAGTGAAGTCTGAACTCAACTTCTTGCAAACAATGTACAGCAGGGTTTTTAAGGGCTGGAGTCTGTGGTAGGAAAGCAGAGGAGACCCTTAGGGGTTTAATCACAGGGAATGGTGAGTGATTCACTTAGTTTGCAATTAGCACCTTGGTTTGGAATGTTTTCTTTTGCTGTGATTAGACCACCTGGAGCTTGCAAGGGCCTGGAGTGAGGAAGAAGGAGATAAGGAATTAACTAGATGGGAACCTGCCAGGTGCCTGAATGGTGTAAGGACCAGGATGAAAGGGAGGTCAGCCCACTAGAATTAGGAGAAGCTTGCCTAAAGTTTGGTCAAGCTAAAGGGAAGTGAAGGCTGTCTTGGTCAGTATATAGAAATGAAAAAAAAAAATAATGAAACCAACCAAAAGTCAGTCAGTTTTTTAGATTTACTGGTAAATCTAAACCATGTCAGAGGAAAAATTACCCCTCCCCACTGGGGCAGGTTCCTCCCAATGTCCCACCTTGTTATACTACTGAAGCCAACAATCAATACACAATAAACTAAGGAAATAAGGATAAGTCAATTAGTAACTCCAGGAATACCTAAAAGATTGTACAAGAAAAGAAAGACAATCATGACAGACTACTTTTCTCAGTAGTAAATATTACTTAAGTAGTCACAATGTAAAGAGTGAATATTGTTTAAAAACATGAAGAGAAAAGGTACTGATTTCAGAACAGTTGCCTCCTCTGGGGAGGGAGATAGAAGAGAGTCAGATATGGGGATATAAAAGAAGTTTCAATTGTGTCTGCAATATACACGAATGTTTGTGTGTATTTTAAAACAAATATAGAAAAATGTTAACATTTGTTAAATCTAGATCTTTAATATTTGTTCAATACTTGTCTGCATTTAAAATTTTTCATACTTTAAAATGCAGGCATACCTTAGATCTATTGTGGGTTTGGTTCCAGACCACCGCGATAAAGCAAATATTGCAATAAGTTGAGTCTCACAAATTTTTGGTTTCCCAGTGCATATAAAAGTTATGCTTACACTTTATTGTAGTCTATTAAGTGTGCAATTGCATTATTTCTTTAAAAACAATGTACATAACTTAAAAATATTTTATTGCTAAAAATGCTATCCATCTTCTGAGCCTTCAGCAAGTCATAATCTTTTTGTTAGTGGAGGGTTTTGTCTTGATGTTGATGGTTGCTGACTGGTCAGAGTGGGGGTTGCTCTGGGGTGGCTATGGCAATTTCTTAAAATAATACAACAATGAAGTTTGCTGCATCAATGGATTCTTCCTTTCATGAAAGATTTCTTTGTAGCATGCAATGCTGTTAGATAGCATTTTACCCAGAATAGAACTTCTTTCAAAATTGGAAACAACTCTCTCAAACCCTGCCATTGTTTTATCAACTAAGTATATTAATATTCTAAATCCTTTGTTATCATTTCAACATCAAAGCATCTTCACCAGGAGTAGATTCCAACTCAAGAAACCACTTTCTTTGCTCATCCATAAGGAGCAACTCCTCATCTGTTCAAGTTTTATCATGAATTGCAACAATTCAGTCACACCTTCATGCTCCACTTTTAATTCTAATTCTCTTGCTACTTCCACCACATATGCAATTACTTCCTCCACTGAAGAACTGCAGCCCTCAAAATCATCCATGAAGGTTGGAATCAGTTTCTTCCAAATTCCTGTTAATGTTGATATTTTGACCTCCTCCCATAAATCACAAATGTTCTTAATGGCATCTAGAATGGTGAATTCTTTTCAGAAAGTTTTCAATTGACTTTGCCCAGATCCTTCAGAGGAATCACTATCTATGGCAACTCTAGCCTAGCAAAATGTGTTTCTTAAATATAAGCCTTGAAAGTCAAAATAACTCCTTGATCCATGGGCTGCAAAATGAATGTTGTGTTAGTGGGCATGAAAACAGCATTCATCTCCTTGCGCATCTCCAGCAGAGGTCTTGGATGACCAGGTGCACTGTCAATAAGTAGTAATATTTTGAAAGAAATTTTTTTTCTGAACAGTAGTTCTCAAAAATATTCAGTAAACCATGTTATCAACACATGTCCTGTCATCCAAGCTTTGTTGTTCCATTTATAGAGCACAGGCAGAGTAGATTCAACACAATTCTTAAGGGCCGTAGGATTTTCAGAATAAGCATTTGCTTCAACTTAAAGTCATCAGCTGCATTAGCCCCCCTGAAAAGGGAGTCAACCTGTCCTTTGGAGCTTTGAAGCAAGGCAGTGACTTCTGCTCTCAACTTAGGAGAAGAATGCTGTAGATGGCATCTTCTTCCAATAGAAGGCTGTTTCATCTACACTGAGAATCTGTTGTTTAGTGTAGCCACCTTCTTAAGTTATCTTAGCTACATCTTCTGGATAACTTGCTGCAGCTCCTACATCAACGCTTGCTGCTTCACCTTGCACTTTGATCCTATGGAAACAGCATCTTTCTTTAAATCTCATGAACCAAACTCTGCTAGCCTCAAACTTTTCTTCTGCAGCTTCCTCACCTCACTCAGCCTTCATAAAGCCGAGGACAGTAGGGCCTTGCTCTGGATTAGGCTTTGGTGTAAGGGAATGTTGTAGCTGGTTTGACCTTCTGTTCAGACCACTAAACCTTTCTCCATATCAGCAATAATGCTGGTTTGCTTTCTTATTATTCATGTGTTCACTGGAGTAGCACTTTTTAATGTCCTTCAAGAACTTTTCCTTTGCATTCACAATTTGCCTATTTGGCACAAAGGCCTTGCTTTTGGCCTGTCTCGGTTTTAGACATGCCTTCTTGGCTAAGCTTAATCATTTCTAGCTTTTGATTTAAAGTGAGAGGCATGTGACTCTTCCTTTCACTTGAACACTTAGAGGCCATTGCAGGCTTATAAACTGACCTAATGTCAATATTCTTGTGTCTCAGTGAATAGAGAGGCCTGAGGAGAGATGAGGGAATAGCTGGTCCATGGAGCAATCAGAACACACACAGTTATCGATTAAGTTCACTCTCTTATATGGGTGGAGTTTGTGGTGCCCCAAAACAATTGTAATAGTAACATCAAAGATAAGATCACTGAACACAGATCACCATAAAAGATATAATAATAATGAAAAAAAATGGAAATATTGTGAAAATTACCAAAATTTGACATAGAGAAACAAAAGGAACAGATGCTGTCGGAAAAATGGCTCTGATAGACTTGCTTGACACAGGGCCACCACAAACCTTCAATTTCCAAAAAAATGCAATATCTGTGAGGTACAATAAAATAAAGCACAATAAAACAAGGTATGCCTGTACATCACGCTGTCTGTACTATGTCAGTATTTAATAATTAAATTACAAAACTGAAAGATTGAATTAAGGTGTAAGGGAAGCATGAGCGAAAACAACAATAAGGAACTTTTTCAAAAATTGAAGTGAAAGCTATTGGTGGTTTGAACTAAGATGATGTAGGGGAAAGAAAAAGCAATGAAGACATTTGATTAAAATCACTGACACTTGCATAATTGATCCCCTTAGAGAAGAAGGTAACTGCAATGTGGTCTAGTTTGAGAAAGGAAGAAGAAAAAAGTAACGGAAGGCAACAATCTGGCCTTTATGGTCAGAAAATTCCCTAGAAGCCTCTGCCAAAACACCTTTTTTTATTGAGCACCACTCCCTGCCACGCATAGGCAAAGTAGCCCTAGAAACAATACTTAATTTGCCTTCTATCAAAGAAAAGAATTTAATCTGGGATATACATAGCAAGAGCCCTTCAGATTATAGTTTCCTAGTCCCACACTGTGGAAACATTTCCAGGTGGGTTTGCTAAGCTCTAGCAACCCAAGTGAAAGGAAAAAGCAAAAACAATTTGGCTTTCAAAGAGTAACTAAGTAGAAGGCTTTATGACAGGAAGCTAGACTGATTTCCTGGTTTTCACTCATAAAAGAAATGTTCCATTTATTTTAAGTGCAGAATTATAAAATGGAAGCAAGGCAGTGCATATCAACATTTTAATGTCAAAAGGAACATTCTCTAGGAAGTTCCTTTGGTTCCCTGAGTTACCTAATTGCTTTGGAGGTTGGAACTTTTGTATCTTCACTTAAAGAAGGAAAAAAAGAGAACGGAGTCAAACAAAAGAGAATTGGTGGGAATAGGGAAGGAGTGGAGGATGAGCTCCAAGAGGGTGTAACCATCAGCAAGGTTTGTTCACTCCCACCTTTGAGTTACTCTTTTGTTACAAATGTTTATTTCTGTTCCTCAGTTTGTCCCAGTTTTCTTGGGAATTTATCCTTACCTTTTAATAAATAAGTACATTAAGTAAAATCATGGGAGGCTTGCTTTTCATTACCAATGATTTCACTATCTTAAACATTATCTTTCTGAATTTTTGAGATATTATTTTTCAGTTAAATTAATTAAGACTCTGGAAGATTCCATAAGTTGTTCAAGATAACAAAACACAAGATCGGTTCGTGGTATTTTGAGTCCAGGGTTTTATGCTACAACACCTGCCATTCTCCACAATCATATTTTTGGGCCCCATATTTTTAGGAAATTTTAAAAACAGAAAAATTCAGCTGTAAGCTGGTCACATGTTCATTATCTCCAGGCTGCATTGATATTTTTTAATTCCACATGTGATGGCTATTGGATTATTACAACTGAATTAAGACAAGGAAAGGAAAAAAATCCTTTATTAAATAGTAGGTATTTCTGATTCTTTAGAGGAATTTTGTTATGAGTTTAGGTGAGAAATGTGTTGATTTTTAGTATTATATTTGTAATAAATATTTTCTGTTAATATTAAAATGGAGCAGATTTTAGAACGCTGCTCTCTAGCTTCTTGACTTCCAGGTTAGGTAATAATCTGAATTGGAACACATGCTGTACAGCTGGTTAACCTATGGAGATTTATTCATTCATTTATTCAGCCAAATTTTTATCAAGTTTCTACTCTGTTTTCTTCAACACTGTCCTAGCTTTTATTGTTACAGAAGTAATTGGAAGGTCCTTGACCTTCTATTTATATGGAAGCACATGTCTATAGTAGAAAGAGGCACACTTAAATAAATAATTGCATTGAAAACATATATGTTACTACAATAAATTTTTAATTATTTTTTTATATTTAAAGAAGCTTTAGATTACATAAATATTATACAAAAAATATAAGGTAGTCCCATATGCCCCACTCCCTCCCCCTCCCACACTTTCCCACATCAACAACATCCCTCATTAGTGTGGTACATTTGTTATAATTGATGAACACATATTGAAGTATTGCTACTAACCATGGATTACAATTTAAATTATAGTTTACACTCTGTCTCGCACAATTTTGTAGGTTATGACAAAATATACAATGGCCTGTATCCATCACTGCAATGTCATACAGGACAACTCCAATGTCCCAAAAATGCCCCCATGTTACATCTATTCTTCCCTCTCCCTCCTTAGAACCTCTGGTGGCCACTGCCTTTATATCAATGATAAGATTTCTTCCATTACCAGAATAATAAGTCTATGATGGAATAATAATAAGTCTACTTTAGTCCATTGTTCCTTCTGCAATCTTGAGGATTTGGGGATGGTGATGCCCACTCTGTTTCTGATTGAGAGGAGGCTTAGATCTCATGGGGCAAGTGGATGGAACTATCTTGCTTGCAGTTGCAGACACTCTCTGTTCCTTGGGATGGGCATTGTCCATCATCATCTCTTTGTTAGTTGTCCTGGGTGAGTCCAATGAACTGGAAAGTAGGTGTTGCAACTCTGCTGAAATTTTTAAAAATTATATGTACAATTTTTTCTGTAAACCTACACTTCTCTAATAAAGAAGTAGCACATGATACATACACTAATTAAAGCATATACTGGGTGCAATGGTAGCATAAAGATGGAATTATGCATTAGCAAATATTTATTGCATCTAACCAAGTGCCAAACATGGCACCAGGAACAGGACATAGAATGGTGAAGGAGTCCCAGTCCTTCTCTCTAGTTCCTACAGCCCAGGCGGGGAAACATACACGTGGAGAGACTATTTCAATATAGTAAGTATTTTGAAGAGTAGGAACTGATTTAATGCTTGTTTAATGAGAGAATAAAAGACAGAAAAGGAAAGCAAGAAAGGAAAGGACAGAGGGAGGGAAAGAAACAAAGCACTAGGATGGGTGTAAGTATGGATTACTATAGGAACATTGAAGAGAAAAACTTAACCAGGTCTTGGATATTTAGAGGTACCTCTCAGAAGAAAGGGAATCAATGCACGTGTAAATGAGAAATGAATCAGAAAAAAGGGGGCAGAAAAAAAAAGACTATAAGGCATGATACATGTTATATCTGAAGAACAGGCACGTGTCAGAAAATATTTTTCCTACATAACAAAGCTATTCATAGGCAAATGTATCACTATTTCACATTCACCTTTTCATCAAATCCTGTTTTATGGGAGCCATCCTTTTCTAAACACAAAACATCATAATGGAGACCACTTTGTGTAACAGTAGAATTCCTAGGTCCCCAAGCACTTACTAAATTTTCTTTTTCAAGTTTGTCACATAAATGCTAACCAATGCAATATAGGGAAGTTGAATTTATGATAAATGTAGTGTAAAAGCAGAGAAGTTTGGCTGTGTAGATGACATGGTGGTACCAATTCATCTTTATTGTCTTGCAATAGCATAGATATTTAAATCAATAGACTGTGAAGTCAGACATATCCATGTTCAAATCCATACTCCATCAGTGACACATTATGTGACTTTAAGCAAAACTATTTGCTTCTCTGAGTTTCAGCTTCCTTTTCTGTAAAATGGATGTAATAATAGTAATTAATTCATAGAATTTTGGGAGACATTCAATAGCATACAAATAAAAGTGCATATGAACTGCTTAAATATGTTAACTATCATCACTCTAGTGTTAATAAAACTTAAAAATACATGGTGACTAGGAATGAATAGAGAATTGATAGGTTGAATTAAGAATGAATGAATGAATGAGAAAATTAATGTTTTCCAAATTTGAAAGTAAAATCCTTTAAGTCAATGACTGCCTAGTCCAGTGAATAGTACAAAGTAGGCATCCATTTGTAATTGTGGACCTTTCTATTATAAATAACATTTTAACATCACTTAGATTGTCTTCTTTGGCCTTCTGATTCTAAATGAATGAGTTATGTAAAGTTGGTATGATCTAGAAAATCCAGAAAGGGAGCAATGGCCTATAAGACTACTAAAAGTCATCTAACATCTTTTTTTTTTTTTTTTTTTTTTTTTTTTTTTTTTTTTTTTTTTGCTGTTAGAGAAGTTGTGGGTTTACAAAACAATCATGCACAAAATACAGGATTCACGTACACCGCCTCACGACCAACACCTTGCATTGGTGTGGAACACCTGTTACTACTGATGATAGCACGTTTTTTATAATTGTACAATTTTTGTTACAATTGATGAAAGATTATTTAATTAGGTCTATCTATTGTCCATTATTTATATTAGGTGTATTTCCCTATACACCACCCTATTAATAGCACCTTATATTAGCATTGTATATGTGCTGTAATTCATGAAAGAGCATTCTTATACTTGTACTATTAACTATAGCCCATTGTCTACACTAGGGTTCACTGTGTTTTACATTCCTATATTTTATTTTTTAATTTTTATTCTGGTAATATACATATCCTAAAGTTTCCTCTTTTAACCCCATTTACTTATACAGCTCAGTATCATTGATTACATCCTCAAAAATGTGCTACCATCACCACCATCCATTTTCAAACCTTTACCACCAGCCTATATAGAAATTCCATGCAAGTTAAGTGTCAACTCCCGATTATCTAACCCCAATCTATCTCCTAGTAATGGGCCCTTAAGATTCTAACTCTATGAGTTTACTTATTCTAATTAGATCATAGCATTGAAATCATACAATAATTGTCCTTTTGTGTCTGGTTTATTTCACTCAGTATAATGTCTTCACGATTCATCCACATTGTTGCATACGTGGAATATTCACTAAATAATATTGTATGTATATACCGTATTTTGTTTGTCCATTCATCAGTTGGTGGACACTTGGTTTGCTTCCATCTTTCAGCAATTGTGAATAAAGCCTCTATGAACGTCAGTGTACAAATATCTGTTCCCAGCTCTGCTTTCAGTTCTTGAGTATATACCTAATAGTGGGATTGCTGAAAGAATTAAAAGCCAAATCCTTAAAAACATGATATCCTATATGATCCAGCCCTCTGTTAGGTGTCTGAGCTATTTCACATTTTATTTGCTCCCCATCCTCCAAATACACTGGTCTGCTTGATCTTCTATAAACCGTCAGGAAGGCTCTCATCTTCTGGTCCTTGCCCTGGCTGTGCTCTCTACCTGGAGTGCCCTTTTCCAGATACCAGCCTGGCTATTACCCTTCCCTCCTTCAAGCCCTTGCTCAAAAACCCACCCTGACCACCCTGTTTAATAGCACAAAAAGCCCTCTTGTAATTCTCCTTTCCTAGATTCCACAATCACTTATTTATTACACTAGATTGTATAGTTTATTTATTGTATAATTTATTTATACTAGATTGTATATTTATGGATTAATTAATTTATTTTGCTGTTCATAAGTTATCAGTCTTCCCAGTTGCAATATAAGGTAAAGGGCAAGGGTTGTGTGGGTTTTATTCACTAGGGATTCCCAAGCTCCTAGAACATAGTAGACACTCAATAAATATTTGCTGAAGAAATAAATTGCCGAATGGAAGAAAGGAAACAACTTCCCATGTATTTAGTGCCTGACACCCCTTGAATTAGGAACTTTTACAGCTAATTCTTCTGATACCCCTAAATGGTTGAAATCATTATTTCCATTTTACGAAACAAACAAACAAACATAAAAAGAAAAATGAGATTGAAGGTATAAGATATCTGTGCCCATTGTCACACAGTAAGTAGTAGAGGCTCAAGTCCTCTTATGTCAGTATGTAAAATTCATGCTTTGTCTTCGATATGATGCCACAAGAAATATGGAAATGACCGTGAACCTCTCATTTCTTTCTGAAAGGATCTCTAAAATGCAGTGAAGATTCTGTACACCAGTTCTTTTCAAAGAGTTAGTGGGCTTGATAAAGTTTCATTTAACACTGAAAATAAATCTTTTTACTCAGATTTCAGGGTTCATATTTTGATAAATTTTTAAATTCTTTATATTCTTCTAATTTCTCAATTCTCATTAATTTATAAATTTGTTTTTCCCACTAGATGAGTCAAAAAGATGGTATATTTGTACATATAAAAAAAATGAAAGTGCTAAAAGGCCTTCTTTCAATGGAATGTCTCAAAACAGGTCCTGAAAAAGAAAATAAACCAGTTTTCATCTTGCCAAAAAACATGCAAAGAAAAATGTGCCTTGTGTTCATCCTTGCAATGATAAATTTGTTGTCTGGCTAAAACAATGTCCTTGTGGTCAAAAACCACTCTGATACAACCAGACTGAAGAAAAGAATGTGGTTTCATTGATTTCCGCTTTTGATAAGTAAAGGTTACCCAAAATAAATTATCACATTTCCCCGAAGGACATAAAACATTATAACATGGTGCTTACTGCCACATTATCTAACCCACTTGCAAAATACTCTGTTAAGCATTGATGTATTATATGAGTAATTCAAAGCAGAGAAATGTCTCTTATCCTGACACCTCTTAAAAAGGTGAAGTGAAAATTCACATTAAGTGAAGTAAAAAATTCATAGAGCATTATGTGCTGCCTTGTACTTACAAACAATTTAAGGCAATATAATATAATTTACTTGGTGCTGTGTATATATAAACAAGCTAGAGAGATAAAATAGGCTTGGCTTTTCCCCAGAAGAACACAGGACAATCTAATAAAACACATAGGCAATTTAGCAGACGTTGAATCACTGCTGTTTTATGTATATACTTCTCTTTTCCCTCTTTTTCACACTTCACAGCTATTACACCACAGTTCGGAGCACATATTATTTTATATGGCCTTCACCCTAATCCTTGAGATGTAGGCAGACAGGTATTATCATGTTTTCCTCTCAAAGCTTTTGCTGATTTCCGATCTGTACTCTCAGAAGCAATTCCCAGAAACATTATAATTTTCTGTGTTCCCACGCTGTAGAGTGATTTCACTGCATATCTGATTTCCACATTGGAGCTGCTTCCTTTCCTTCTCTTCTTTTTCCCATGTCTGTATTTCTCCTCCTTTGATGCCCTTCACTTCAAATGCTCTTCAGGTCCATCCCTATCTCACTTTCTTTCACTGAAACTGGAATGTTGTGGGTGTTAAATGAAAGAGCACACAAGCACAGTCCTCAGCAAAGTGCCTGGCAGAGCAAAGAACCTGAGCCTGAGCACTCGGCCAAAACAAAACTTAAAGGGAAAAATTATTGCCTTTGTAGCCCCATGGTGCCCTGAATGGAGAGGGCACTCAACCATGCTCATTGAACTAAGATGTAAGTGAAATGCTATAATTGTGCTAAAAATTCCTGTGCTAAAAAATGTTCTCTTTAATGAGTAGAAACAGGGCATTGATCTTTCCCCTTGTGCGTTACTCTTATGTAGTTGGGTTTGTTCCCACATTTTCTTTCTGTACTAAACACGAGAATTTTAGTGAATTAAGTATGTACAAGTAGCTCAACTGGGAAATGGAAGAAAAACAGGAGGTAAAGCAGAGTTTGCATATGATTTTGCCATCAGCCTTAGGAAAGGTAAGATAAACCAGGTTTTAGAGAAGTTCTGATAGGTACCAAAGAAATAGAGAATCAGGACTTTGTAACAGAGTCTGTGGGAGCACAGAAGGAATACAGTTGGTCCTAGAAAGTGGCCACAAAAACTCTGAGTCATAAAATCAGAAAGTCTTTGAACATTTGGATGGACCACCTGCCACGGGGAGAAATTGCTTTTATGCAGATTTTTTGCATATTGAAGCAGTTTTATAAGACTCTGACTAAAATGCAGGAGAAGGATCCTGAAAAGGGTCTGGCAAGCTAGGAATGATAAGTAGAAATTAATTGTAAAACATTTATTATAGTTCATTTAATGCATATAAACTGCCACTGATTGTCTCTTGGTTTTAAAGTGATGGCTTTATTGTTTTATTTTAATACAAAAATAGTTTTGTTTCTTGTTTTTTTATTTATTTATTTATTTTATTTATTAATTTCTTCCCCTCCCCCCTTGTTTGTGTTCGCTATCTGCTCTCTGTGTCTGTTTTTTGGGTGTTCTCTGTCTCTGTTTGGCTTCTCTTTTTTTTTTTGAAGAAGCACCAGGACCCGAACCTGTGTCCTCCTCAGTGGTAGGCAGGTGCCCAACTGCTTGAGCCACATCCACTTCCCCAAAAAAGTTTTAAACATTTTACAGACTCAGTCCCCAAAAATTGCTTCACTGATGCTTTTCAGCATTTGGCCTTTAATTTCTCAAATGTGAATTCTTTTACAGGTGCTTTCCAAATCATAGCCTTCATCATAGGGAAGAGAATCCTGTATTAGTTCCATTTTAGCTATAGAAACAAATGAAATAGACTAAACAGACTAAGAGTCCTAATGTTGACAGGAACTATTTGTGCTCAAGCAGAGAATGAAGTGCATGTCTCCTGATTCCTCAATTGTCCTCTTCCTCACTAACGTATTCGTCCATTCACTCAACCCAGGTAACTGCCTGCTTGCTGTGTGCCAGGGACTGTGCTTGGCACTAGAAGTTCTGCAATAAACAGTCTCTTGTTCGCAGAACGCTCATGGTCTACCATGTGAAACAGACCAACTTGCCATTAGCATAAATCTCAAATGCTGTGACAGGCACTGGCCCAGGGAGCTGTTTGACCCCATGGACGGAGCCTGTCCTAAAGGCTTAGAGAATCAGAAAAGTCCTTCTCAAAGAGGTGACATCTGGAAAATAGAAGAATAAGGAGTGAGTGAGGGAAGATGGATAGGAGAAAGGTAGAAAGAGAGCAAAGTATTCCAGTCAGCCTATTTTATTATTTAAACCCATCCACTGTGCTTTTCCTCTTTTATCCATCTGCAGTATGGCCAGAAGTCATATTTTCCAAAGCTGTCCCCTACAAATGTGCATCTGTGATCATGCTTCCCTTTAGCACTCTGCAGTCCTATTAAATCATTCTTTATGCCTCAGTTATAAAATAAATCTTTGAATACAATCTGAAATTCCCCTATAAAATCTAGCCAATAAAGAAGAAGAAAAATTTAAACAATAAAAATTATAGCCTTGAGTTTTCAGCTCTTTGAGAGAATCTTATATGGGAATCTAAACAAAAATGTATAATAAACCTTGAAGGCGTGAAGTAGGCTGGGTCTGATGATGAATGAATGGCTGTGAGTCACCTCTGTGGCAAAGTTGGGAATGTCCTATGATCAATCCTTGTTCTTTTGTGCTGTGGGTGTTCAGTGCCCATTCAGAAAATATTCAATGCTAAAAAAAAATGTAGGGGCACAAAAACAACAGCGTACCAATCAGTTTCTCTGGCCAGCAACCCACAGGACAATCTTGCTCAAGAGTTTGAACAAATGAGATGTCTCAGGAAGAAGCATGGATTTGCATCAGGATAACAAATATCAAATACTTATGGCACCTACACCCTGCCTTGCCCATGCAGACACCACTTCTTAATCATGATTCTCTTTCCTACTAAGCACATATGTAGTCTCAGGACCCCTTACAGATGTAGCAAGGGGAAAAAAAAGAATAAGCAGACCAGAATTTAATCTCATGTCCACCAAGTTAAAATATTTTATAAAACTCAGTTTTCCCCATCTGTGAAATAGAAATAATGACACTTACCTCACTTGTTTGTTATGAAGATTACATAAAATTTATGACAGAGTGCCTGACTTATAGTAGATGCTCAGTAAATATTAGTTTTATCCTTCTTTTTATACTGGTATATGCATGAATAAGGCAGTTTCCTACTAAGGCAATGGCTGATAAAACTTATCTAACATTTGGATAGAGACTAAAATTTATTTGAAGGAGTGATATGGTGTGTTTTGTTTCATGCTAAGATAATGGTAAAAATCAATCACCTCGAGGATATTCCTTCTCTGCAATGGACTTCCGGGCTTTTCTTCTGGCCTAAAGTAAAAAACGTTGCAACTAACAGCCTTCTTGGGAACAGAGAATCTGAAATTTATAATTAGATGATGCTTTTTAAAGAGTGACCTGTTCATTGCCACCCTCTCTCCTTTATGCATACTTCCCAGGTGCAGTCAACCAATCAAAACTAGATTAATAGATCAATCATAAAACATTTTATCACATGCCTAGTAAAGAAGAGGAATATATCTAATGTGAAACATGTCACGCACCTGGGCAGAAGTAAGCCTTTCAGCTGCTTACCTAGTTTTGCCCTCTCTAGGTATCAGAATTTTGACCTTAAAACTCAGAAGTGGTTCACCCTAATTAGACTTCTATCTATAACGATACCTAACAGTTCATTAACTTGGGACTTCTTAAAGATAATCAAGATTTGCTGAGAATGTCTAGATCCACACACCAGATTGAGAGCTACATACCTTGATTTTATAGCTAATGTGTTAATTTGTAAAATGCTAAGCTAGCCATATGAGTGGGCCACTGTGCTCACTACTGGGACCCATTTGTGTAAAAAAGGGACAAAGTCCCATCTTCAGGACACTGATAGTCAAGTAGGAAAAACAGATCTTGACCATATAATTGCACACACACAAACACACATTCATAGTCACACTCACAAAATAGATCATAATTATAATACAAACTACAAAGAAGACTTATAAAGTACCTAAATATAACAGATCACACACACGACAATTCCAATTCTTACAAACATGGAAGTGGTGAAATATTTAGCCCAGACTAAGTGAATAGGAAATATAAAGGATCAGGGATATGGACACTAGGGAGAAAACTATGAGTCTGCATGCTATTGAGATCTCAGACTAGCAAACTAGAGACCCAAATCCTGAGAGGTAAAGAAAGCAGAAAAAGTAGACAAATGGCCTATTGATAGAACAGATTGAAAGCAAGCATGACATTGTTAATCATGATTCAACATCCTTTGCTCTAGGGATATCTATTCCTCATATATCTGGGGGAATCCCCACAACAGCTTCATATCAGCCTTGTGTAGTTCAAATAGCCTAGCCAGCAGTTGAAGAAACATACATTCCCGTTTGTCTGAATTTTGCTAGGCTGCAATCATAAATACCACAGACTCCTATTGGCTTAAATAATAGGAATTTTTGGCACATGATTTCAGAAGCTAGCATACTTCCTTCCTTCTGGGGTCAGTAGTATTCTGGATAGCCAGCAATCCTTGGTTCCTTGGCTTTCCCATCACAAGATGATGTCCTTGTCTTGCTCTTCCATTTTCTGTTGACTTCTAACTTTTGGCTCCTTCCCATGGCTTTCTCCCTCCATGTCTGAATTTCTTCTGCTTATACTCTGGACTAAGGCTTATCCTTTTTCATTTGGACCAGACCACACCTTAACTAAAATCACATCTTCAAGAGATCCTATTGACAATGGGTTCATACTCACAGGAATGAGCATCAAAACCAAGTGTGTGTCTAATTTGGTGTGCATAATTCAATCCACCATTCTCAAAGATTCTCAACATCAACTTCCTTTCCTTCTGAAGGACACAGGAAGGAGAGTTCCTGTCCAACCTCTTAGCCTTTTACAGAACACCAGACATTTGTCTGAGAACTTTTGACTCCTGATTCCCTCTGCCTGAACAGACTCTTGGAATAGGGTCTGAAAATGAAACAATCTAGGAACTATTAGCTACAAGAATATTCATACTGTAAGACTAATACCCAAGTAGTAAGTTTGGGTATGAGCTACAGCTGTGCAGCAGTCACATCATTTTCATACATCCAAGAAATAAGTGGGCTGTCCACTCTCCCATTAGATGTATGGGAAGCACATTGGAAGAATTATAGGGTGAAAGGGAATAACAGAATTTTGGCAGCTCACTCTCCTTTTTAAAAAAAAGTATCTTCTACATATTTTAGTTCAAACTGTGAAAATATGGATTATCCCAGAGAACCAGAGAATTATGCCTCAAACATGAAAGGGAAGGAAAGTGAGAAGTGAGCAGCTACCTAAATAGATGATGTCAGAAAATAGGCCATAGTTTGCTAATCCATGGCTCATCTGCATTTCTATTTAGGAGTGTACTGCTGTGCATCTTCTGAGGACCAGAGGAAATCTAATATACTTGTTAAGAAGTAACTTCACTGATATTGCCAAGATTATTTAAGCTAAAATGTGATTTTTTTTAAAGTTCTAGAGAAATTAAACCTATGATAAAACCATAAAATGTATACTCTATAGATTCTTGGCTTACCTCTACACACTCTTCCAGTAATTTACTATTGCACTGTGAATAAAAAAAGCATAAATAAAATACCATTCAGGTATAAAATGTCCAGTAATTTGTAGAAGAAGATAAATAAGAGACCTAAGAAGAATAAGAAGGTGCTCAGATTTTTATTAAACCAATGCTCATAATAAGGGTGGAAATTTTGGGAATTTGAATTTATATAATAATAAGGTTGGCATTAGCTCAAGATTTAGTAGAGCATGTCCCATGACAGGAATATAGCAATTGAAAATACCACCCCTTGTTCAAAAGGAACAAAAACATATAAATGATATACCACCAGGAGAGCTATCTGTAAACCTGAAACTTGAGGCTTTGTGGAAATTATTTGGGAAAGGATTAAAAAGAGAACAACTTAAGTGACATTCTTCTTGGAGACTAAGGCAATTCATCCGATTAACTGTTTCCTCTGGTTTCTGAAATACTTCCTGCTAGCTGGTCAATCTCATGTCTTCCTTGACATGTCCTCTTCCTCTTCCACCCCTCAAGGTTGGTGCTACCATAGACTTCTAGGTTCAGTTCTCATCTACAGCTATGAATTCCCTCATCAATTGCATTTATTTCCATTTCTCTAATTACCACCTGTAAACAGATGATTCCTAAAGCTATAATTTCTGCCCTTACTTCTCTATTAAGCTTCTGTTTCCACCTGCCTCTGAGATGTCTCATTAAGTCACAGACATTTCAAATAGCACATGTTCAAACTGGAATTAAAGATCATTCCAAAAAAACATGACCCTTCTCTTTCTACAGCCCTCAGCATTGTCATAAACTCAGTTAGAAGCCTCTAACTTTGACTCTTCTGTCTCTCTACCTTATAATTTCAACCCTAGGTCGTCTGATTTATTTTTTCAGTACAGTGATTCTTAGTTTTTGCCCTTTTCATCCTTTGTCCTATTGTGGTCGTTACCTGGTTGGTTTCTTTGCCTCCAATATCTACCTACCACCTCCACCTCTTCCCCTTCCAATTCATCTTACCGCAACCTCCAGCAAAACTAATCCTGGCCTTGAGAAAATGCAGTTCATGGAAAGGCTTAGACTGAGTTCGATGACCTCTTGGAGTTATCATATCAAACATTCACACATTGGATGAGAATTTGGTAAGATAATCTCTAAGGTAAGGTTGCCAAACAGGGACCAAGGACAGTTGCACAAAGTCACTGAGGTTCCTTATTCGAAACAAGATCCCTTTGCCCCATCCCAAATGTACTGACTCAAAATCTCCTGAGGCTAAGCCCTTGAACTGTAATTTGCTGCCTCCCCACGTGAACATGATACAAATCTGTTTTTTTTTTGGAAACTCTAAGATCTTGTCCAATTATAAGATTCAGTGATTATATACTCTCATCAGAATCCAATTTGCTATTCTAAGAAGATAGTTACAAAGGTAGTATCATTAAACTAAACATAAAATCTTCTGAGAGGTTCACATTAAATGGAAGAATACTCATCTGGATATATCTATTTTGGTAAGTTTGCGAAAATAATCACAACATATTAGGATCATGCCTGTGCACTTTTTCTTTTCAAACACATATATTTAATGGGTTTTCTTAATGGGTTCCTGCATATATCTGACATAGAAAATAGTGGTGTTACTATATGCAAAATACTTAGAAGTTAGGATGTTAATTACTTTTAGATAAGAGCAGTTAAGATTTAACCACACAGCTGGAAAATAAAACAAAAGCCATTATAGTATATATATGCTTTTCAGTTAATTCTCCTTTAGCTAATGAAAATCGTCTTACTTCATATACTACATAATATGTTTCTTATATCAATAATTACTACAGATGTTAAGAGTTCATGACCTATGAGGGGAAATAAGCCTTTATAGAATTAACTACAGTGAATAATAAATTTCATTGTGGTATTGGTGCTATAAATACTTTTGGAACAATAAAGATAGGAATGATTAATTCTTCCTGTTGTAAGAGTCTCTACAAGGAACAAATTTGTAAATATTCATTTAAACCCTATGGTATACTAAAGTTTCAAAAGGTGACTTCCAACATAAAAATAGCATATGTGAACAATGGTGCCTGAAAATATGAATATAGGTATATTCTTTGACAGTAGGATGTTTTTGTTTATAATTCATGATATTATGTAAAATAACTGATTTTCTCACTTAGTCTGGACATTCCAAACATTTTTTTTTGTTAAAAGCATTTCGTTTTAATACTAAAAGCACAGGTTTTAGAATAAAAATATATTTTCCTAGAGAAACAGTTTTATAAATTGTACTGAGGATCCAAGGCTAACTCACAAATCCTATTAAACTCATGCTGAATTTAACTATAATATTAACAATACTATCTGAAATCAGACAGGGAAGAATGTAGGGGAAGAAGAAAGAAAACTGCTTCTCCTTTCTATAACAGAGCTGTTCTTAGGCTTATTTTTAAATGCATACACCCTTCCTTTCTACTATTACTTATTGCTGTCTCCATTCCCTCCCAGTAACTCTGAATATTCAACACCTTTGATCATGGACTATGGCAAATTAACAGGAACACATTATTCCATATATCAGTATTTGGTTTGGTGGCATATAAGAAAAAAATTAGTAGCTTAAACAAGGTAGATGTGGATGAATATAGTATATAATACATAGATGATCGATAGTACCAGGATTTTCAGGGACTTGGGATCAATCTGTTTCTCTCTGCCAAAACCCAGTGCATGTCTTAAGGTAACCTTAAAGTCCAAGATAACTGCTGGAGTTCCAGCCATCTTGTTTACATTCCAGGCAGCAGGAAAAAAAGCAGGTAAGGGCAAAAAGCATGCTTGTCAAGTTGAGTCGCTTACTTTTAAGGAGTTTCTGCTATACATCTTATTGGCTTAAACCTGGTAATATGTCACACCTGAGTGCAAAGGTGTTGTGAAAATGTAGTATTTTAGCTCCATCTTTTATCACCCTAAATGGAAATGGGGATTGGTTCCTGAGGATAAAGGGTAAACTAGGTATTTGTAGGGAATTCGTAATCTCTTCTACATCCCTCAAATGTCCAGCACTCCAGATTGCCTACCTCCTTTCAGAGACATTCAATGAAGCTATCACAATTCAGTTTTAGAGAAAAAATTGAATTGACAGGAAAGATCCTCCTAGAGCAGTAGTTCTCAACTTTGCACATTAAAATCACTTAGAGACCCTAGAAATCTTGATATCCAAGCCAACTAAAAAGAAAAAAAAAAAAATACTTTGGTTGTGAGACCCAAGCCACACTATTACTTTTTCATACCTCTAAGTCAGGGGTTCTTAACAATGGGTCCATGAGCTTGAATTGAAATTAAAAAAACAATTATTCTTGTGGGGACATGTTAGTGCGGGTGTGATACGTTTATTAAATAATACACAGTATAGTGTGGACTTAGTAAGGGGTCTGTAGTTTTCACTTGACTGGCAAAAAAGATTAAGAACCGCTGCTTAAGTGATTGTAATGTGCAGCCAAGTTTGCTAACCATTGTCCTAAAGAAATTTAAAAAGAAGTCAGTTAACCCAAATGATGCTATATTTTGTCATTTTTCCCCACCAGATAATCAAGTGAAATAAAAAACTGTAAGTCATGTGTACAGAATAATTTTTGGTAGTGGTGGCACTTGCAATGCAGCCCACACATTTACCCAATCTCCCCTTTTGTCAACAATTTCTCTTCAATAATATCTGAACCATAAGATTCTCTGAAAATCCCAACTTTTCTTTGCAGTGGATTCCAGGACACCATAGGTGGATTCAACATTTACCATCCAGTCAAACACCCTATAATGCCCCAAAATAATTCTCAAATCCATCCACTCCTTTTTATTCGCTGCTTTCATTCTAGGATGGCCCAGCATTGTCTTAATTTTACTTCTGCAGTTGGTCCCTAAGTGGTTTCTCTGCATCCGGTTTTGCCTTCATCTCCATCCTGTATCCACAAGGCAACTAAAGGAATGTTTGGAAAATGCATGCACACAAATCTGATCATGTTATTCTTCTCGTCCACATAGATCCTTCCAATAGCTCCACATTGATCCAAGGCTGAACACCAAACATAAGACTCCCTGCGGGGTGCCTCTCCTGCCCACCTCCCAGCCTCATCTTAGGTCACTCGTCAGACTAATGTGCAGTGACCTACTTTCATTCCTCCAGCACACCTAACTCCTTCCTTAGAGTTAGCCTCTGTTTGCCAAATCCACCACACTACCAACTTCGACCAAAGCACACCTTCATCATTTTGCTAGTTCCTGTTTAAGGAGGGCTTTCCTGCATGCCAAACTTTTCCATGACCCTTATCACAGTCACAGTAATTGTTTAAAATTCCCCTTCCATGCCGCCTTCCCCGATGATTTTTTATGAAGGCAGAAAACATGCTCTTCATTATTTTGTTTCCATAACTAGAACAACTGCTATCACAGAGTACATATTTGATAAATATGATGATAAATATTTTATGAATAAATATATGTATGAAATGTAAGTATAAGACACTTAGATTAGGAAAAGTACATGGGAGACAAACTGACATGGTCAGTTTGCTTGAAACTTCAGGAAATGTGACCCAAGTAAACTTCTCATTGTTCTTTTTCACTACATGTCTGTGTCTCTGCAGGTTGTGATTTGATCCCAGTACAGTATCTCCGCTGGGGTGACCCTGAGCCCATTGCAGCTGTGGTGTTTGCCTGCCTCGGGCTGCTGGCTACCCTGTTTGTCACTGCAGTCTTCATCATTTACCGAGACACACCAGTAGTCAAGTCCTCCAGCAGGGAGCTCTGCTACATTATCCTTGCTGGCATCTGCCTGGGCTACTTATGTACCTTCTGCCTCATTGCAAAGCCCAAACAGATTTACTGCTACCTACAGAGAATTGGCATTGGTCTTTCCCCAGCCATGAGCTACTCAGCCCTTGTAACCAAGACCAACCGTATTGCTAGGATCCTGGCTGGCAGCAAGAAGAAGATCTGTACCAAAAAGCCCAGATTCATGAGTGCCTGTGCCCAGCTTGTTATTGCTTTCATTCTCATATGCATCCAGTTGGGTATCATCGTCGCCCTCTTTATAATGGAGCCTCCTGATATAATGCATGACTACCCGAGCATTCGGGAAGTCTACCTGATCTGTAATACCACCAACCTAGGCGTCGTCACTCCTCTCGGATACAACGGGCTGTTGATTTTAAGCTGCACCTTCTATGCGTTCAAGACCAGGAATGTCCCAGCTAACTTCAACGAGGCCAAGTATATCGCCTTCACAATGTACACCACCTGCATTATATGGCTGGCGTTTGTGCCGATCTACTTTGGCAGCAACTACAAAATCATCACCATGTGTTTTTCGGTCAGCCTCAGTGCCACCGTGGCGCTAGGTTGCATGTTTGTGCCGAAGGTGTACATCATTCTGGCCAAACCAGAGAGAAACGTGCGCAGCGCCTTCACCACGTCCACCGTGGTACGCATGCACGTCGGGGATGGCAAGTCCTCCTCGGCAGCCAGCAGATCCAGCAGCCTCGTCAACCTGTGGAAGAGGAGGGGCTCCTCTGGGGAAACCCTCAGGTAAAAGTTGTGGGGCACTGGTCCCTGTTGAAGCAGCGACATTTACTTCTTGGGTCTTTTAAATAGGAGAGATTTGAATGGTTTTTGTGGGGTTAATTGGATGTGGGCCGAGTTAGTTAGGCCAAGACAAAATGCACGGAAGTTGAGACATCTGATAAAGCAAGCAGCTATATAAAAGGGGAAGGAAGTCAGGACGGCAGAGAGAGCCAAGTCAAGGACGTAGAGGTCCAGATGGGACAAAGATACATTGTGAACTAATTTTGAGTCACCAGAAAAGAGTAGAGGAGATGATTATTAATAGGAAACTATGCTAAGAGGAGAGTGTTAAAAACTTTACACATTTGACGGCACTTGCATGTGCCTGAACCTTTTTCAAGTACCAAAAAAGCCATTGACTGCCTGTCCCATTGAGACAGGGGAATGTAGAATTTATGTTTTACTTCTTAATAGACAAGTTGAACTCTTTGGACAATGCCTGAATATCTGAAAGGATCAAGAAAGTGGAGTTGCATATAATCTTCCTATAGAACCAGTCAGTTTCCCACTTCTCTGTTGCTCATAGTCCCATCCCACTCCCAAGTTCAATATCACAGGTAGTAGTTATTAGACAAGTGTCATTGGAAAAGAATATGGTGTCCACAGCCAATGATTTTTCCCCATGGAAGGGACTTCCTTATGTGATAAATGACCCTAAAGCACTTCAAAAGGAAATAAGTTATATTACCAGTGACTTGGGAAAGATCCTGAGTTATTAAAAAGGCTACTAGATTGTTGAGTTGGGAATAAGGACTTCCTCTATTTAAGAAATGAATATCTAAACAGCTAGTCGGGATATCAGTTCTGCTAACCCTGTGGACGTTTGGCAGTTTATCTAACAGCTAGATAAATAAATGGGAGAGAAAAATTTTTCAAAATCTTTCAAATAACTAACTACTATTGCTTGAATTATTTACCTGTACCTTGCTTGGTCTGCATGAAAAGGCCTACTTTTCTATCAGCCTTAATTTTTCAAAGCATTAGAATTGTGGTGATATTAAAGATGTTGTGTCTCTTGAGATTTGAAAAGGACTTGCAGGAGACTTGGGGTTTGTCCACATAGGCCAATTCATTTGCTTTATTAACCTGTGTCTTTGCCTTTTTCAATGACTCTCTAATTCCTTTATACTTCTCATCTCTTCCCATGAACATTGTCCAATGTAATCAACTGAATTGCAAACTTTTAGCAAAACAACTACGTCTTTTACTTCTTCGATAAATCTTGGCAATGTCAAGGTCTGTACACAGTAAGGCCTTCCATATATCTCACCCACTGACATATTTTCCAAATGTCTTTCTGATTCCTCTCTGAAATATTCTTTTTCTAATACTTCTGCAAGATCAGCCTTTCATTTTGGCTAAGAATATTGATTTTTCAAAATTTTATTTTGTCAACCAAACACTTTCTTTGAACAAAATCTTCTAGGGGAGCCTGCCATAAAAAAAAAAAGAGACAGGTTGATGGGGGGAGAGAATTGTGAGTCTGTACCTAAGCACCCAAACACTCACTAGGGGGAGACTCTTCAGGGAGGCAGCAATGGCTTTTTCATTATAGCTGAGATAGGCTGCAGTCATTATTTAGAGATTTCTTTTTTGGCATCAACTCGGATATCCAGTCTGAAACCTGCTTTCAATATGGAGAAGAAGAAAGGACAGAAAAAAACTATAATTTCCTTACATCACACACATTATATACCTGATCCCCCTACTAAGCCATAATCCTAAGAGTGAAATTAGATCCAAACTGAATTTCCTTTCCTCTACACATTCCATGAGTTCCTAAATTAATGTTTCTTCTTTGTGATCCAAAATCAAGACTTTTCAGAGCAATAATATAGTGTTGATCACGGTGTAACATGTAGCATATACCTATGTATACATAGGTTTAACTCCCCTTTGCATTTGTAATTTATGTAAGGGCAGTGTATAGGGCATGCCCATCACAATGGCACTCAAATAATGGGGAACTGGTGTGCTTGGTTCCTTCTAATCTTTTCTTATTTTATTCTAAGTTACTACCATTCATTAAGCTTCTCAAGCTTGAATTTTGCAATATGCCAATGAGCACATTGTTTGGGACTTAGGATGGTCTTAAATGGATAACTTAAGCTTTTGGATGTAGGTATTTGGAGAGAAGAATCTTCTATGCTGGGCCGAGTCTGCTTCTGCTGTCTTACGTCTGGTGTATGGAAAAGCAGGCTGGGACTGGGCTCTGTTTCTGGATGAGGTAATGCATGTCCCTTCCTCATCTCAGGGAAAGCAGCAAGGAATAATCATTTTAAAGAGGACATTATTCAGGCACTTTTCAGTTAAGAAATTAATATATCTCTTAATGCTATAGTGGCTCTGGTTGCAAAATTTAGTGCACAATCTTGGAGAAGTGCATAGAGAGAAGAGAATAGATGGGAATACAGCATACTAGCTTGTAGCGTTGGCTTTGGAGTCACAGCTCGGTCAAATCCAGTTGTGTGATCTTGAACAAGGTATGTAAATCTGTTTCCTCAATTGCAAAATGGTAGATAATAATTCCTGTTGTGAGGAGTAAATGAGATAAAATATGTTAAATGCTTGGTATTGAATAGCAAGTGTTCAATAAATGGAAGAGAAACAAAAAGAGAAGACATGTTTCTGATGCCTGAAGATTCATCCATGCCTTTAATGAGAATGGGGGTAAATGGAGCCAATTTCCACTTCTGGTCATAGAGAAAGAAACACTTTGATTTGCACCAGCAGTTCACCCTAGAGAACAAAGAAGAAAAGTTCCCAGAGTCAGTCACTCAATTCACTGAAATAGCAAATGGAGATTTTTATTTAAAAGGGAGTGAGTCACTATAGATTTTTTTTTATAGAGAAACATGCTATTTATGCCATCAATGTATAGAAGTCCCTGTGATTAACATTTTGGTTCTAGACACTAATTTCCAGCGCAACGTGTTGCAGCATCAAATCATTGTCAAGCAGATAATGCCAGGCTTCCATTTAAGGCCTTCACTTTAGCTGCAAATTGACAAAAATGAACACAAAACTAGTTCTGACCTAAATAAAGCATTGAATCCAATGAGTTTAAGGTTTTGGTCGCTACAAGATTCAGAATTCCCAGAGACATGGGCCAGGGTTCTAAAATGTAGCTAGCCTTTCAAGGCTAAATTAATGATGAAGACCAATAACTCTATATCACAAATTTTCTCAGAAGGTAACCTACACCCCTCCCACCAAGAATTCTAGTCAGGTGGCAGAAACATTAAAGTTGCCTCTACCTTAGCTTTAGAATTTTAGAAACTATCATTTGCCACTTCTGTTTTAATTAGCTAATTAACTCTGTTTTAATTAACATTGTCATGAGGGCCTACTTAAGCTGTCTGCTGAAGCAACTAGCCCTTCCACCTCCTTTGCCCAAGTTGTAATTTGCCTGAAAATTGGTTCTCTTGTGTGAATTCCAAAATACCCAAACTATTATCAGAGCGTTGATGATTTCTAATTGCTTACATCTCATTAAGAGGTTATTAGTCTGTATAACGTGATGTCCATGTTCTTTCTTCCTCTTTAGAATCCTCTGCCTCTTCCTTCTCTCTCTCTCTCTAGATATTAGTCATCCTCTAATGTCCAGACTCCTTAATGAAATCCTATCAGATTAAAACATCTCACAGACTCTTTAACATCTGGACTACTGGAGCACTTATTATCTGTAGCATATATTTAGCACACATTCCTAATACATCCCTCATTTATTATTCATTCACAAACATTTACAGAAGACTGAGCATTGCCTGGCACCTTGCTAGGCCCTGGGGATATGGGAATTAATTTGTCATGCATAAATGCAATATTTTCGCAACTGGACTGTTCAATGCTGTCTTAAAAGTATGTCTATCTCCCTCAGTGCCTAGCACAGTGCTTGGCATGTAGCAGTGCTCAGTAACTGCCGGAGAGTCCTAGGATCTCTTAAGCATCTGGGGGGGTTGCAGCTTGCAGCACTCACACTTAAAAATACTTCTTTGTGTTGACTTGATTGCCCAGATGGTATCTGCTGATGTTTTATCCTATAATTATAAGAAGAAATATTCTTTCTTAAAATAAAAAAAAATAATAAATGGCTCTTCCACTGAGTGCCTGCTGTATGCCAAGCACTGTTATAGATACTGAGGACACAGAGATAAATAAAATACAGTCTTCGTGGAACTCTCAGTCTCGTGAGAGAGAAAGAATTAAAAACAAGCTCAATAAAATAATATCATGCCATGATAGGAGTCTACAGGGCAAGAGAGGGGCCCAAAGTTAGAAGAAGCAAATTCTACCTGCAGGGATCTGTAAAAGCCTTCCAAAGGAACCAATTCAAACAAGAGTGACTGTCTAAATATCATAATCCTTGTTTAGAAGCCTTAGCGGTTCTCCGCTGGCTAGATAGGATAAAGCCAAACTTTCTTGGCAAGACAGGAAAGGCCCCTAGTGATGACTCCTTCTTGCCTGACCAGGCTCACATCGAGACGTCTGCTTGACTCTCCACACTGGTGCACATGCCATTTCCTGACCTTTTGGCTTCTAGTGTGGCAGATTCTTCTATACAAAATATAAGGACCGCACACACACGCTTAGCCATCTCATACTCATCTTAGATATCACTTTGCCTGGAAAGCTATCCTGACTCTCTGAGAATACATTAGCTCCCCGTTCTTATGATCAAAATGACCCATGTGACTATCACTACCAAAGCATTTATCATCCTGGTTATCATTACCAGTTCAATTGTAAGAGTCCTTTCCAAATGCTACACAAGGAATTTCTTAAGTACAGGGACCATATCTAATTCATTTTCTGTTTCATTGGCTCCCGCACATTGCCATACGTATAGCTTGAAATCCTTGTTAAATGAATGAATGAATGAATGAGAGAATAATGATATTTGAGCTTCCTCAGTGATTGCCAGTGAGTAAAGAAGGGTTAAAGTTAGGGAATAATTTTATTTACTGAGTTCTGGTTATGGGCCAGACAGTGCTCTAAACTCCTTACATTTATTGACTATTTTACTCCCCAAAATATTTTTGTGGTAGGCATTATTGTTTTCTGCATTTAACAAATGAGGAAACTGAGGCAAGCAGAGACTAATTTCCTTGCTCAAGCCCATACAAGAAATAAGTAGAAGAGACGAGAATAAAGGCGGGCTGCTTCAGAGTCCACCCACACAAAGAGTAAACTACGTTCTCAGTTCCAGCCCCTAACACACTGTAGCCTCGACTGAGAAAAAACTGTGTTTGAATGCTGGTGTGTGATTCTCCCCCAAGGAGTTTCCCTGAAAACAGTCCCCTGGATATTTTCTATTGCATTTTACTTTGTTTACATAGTCATACTTTCAGCTGAGTCTGATTTGTTTTTCTTTTTTTTTTTCTGTATGAATAAAGTTAATAGAAGCCTCTGAGATAAAAATTCTAACTTTAAGGACTATCTGGAGTATTCTATTTAGTGGATATTTTCAAATATCTAAATATATTTTGTTTGTGAGAATAAAATCTGACTCATTTATACTAATTATACTTAATATACTTCAATTTATTGTAACTTTAGGATTTTTTTGCAGGAATTATAAAGATTTACACTACTTCCCAGTATACAATTTTTTATGCCTGATCTCATGTGAAATCTCATGACGCATGGAAGGAATCCTGGTGTTTTCCATCTTGGTTCACTCCAGTTTAATTCAGCCAGTATTTTCAGAGCAACCACTATAAATCAGGTGCATCGCTAGGTTTTGGAAGAATAAAGATAAAAAGACACAGATCCTGTGTTTTAGTTTGCCAAAAGCTGCTAAAAGCTATATACCAATAATGGGTTGGCTTTTACAATAGGGATTTATTAACTTATCAGCTTACAGTTCCAAGACTGAGAAAAATGTCCAAATCAAAGCATCAGGCAATGCTCTATCCCCGAAGACCATCTGGCAGTGATCCTGGACTCCTCTGTCAAATGGGAAGGCACATAGTGGTGTGTCCTTTCTCCTCAGGGTCTCATTGCTGTCTCATTGGCATCCTTTCTCAGCTTCCAGGTGTTTCTCTCTGCCTCTGTGCCTCTCTTTCTCCATATTCTTCCTGTTTATAAAGGACTACAGTAAGATGATTAAGACCCACTCTGGGTCATGCTCTACTGAAACAATCTAAGCAAAAGGAAGGTCTCACCTACAATAGGTTCACACCCACAGGAATGGATTAGCTCTAAGGATATGATCTTTCTGAGGTCTATAAAAGCCTCTAAATACCAAGCCTTGCCATTGGGGAAGTTCACAAAATATTATGATTCATATAAAAATCAATAATTTGTGTAGTGTGTGAAGTGACAAAGGAGAAAGAGGCACAGGGAAGTCAGAAGTTACTAAAAAGGGCACTGTGTCTAATCTGAAAATTCTGAGAAGACACCTGAGTTGAATTACAAAGGATGATTAAGTGAACCCGGTGAAAAGATGGGATATGCTGCTCTGGGAAACTTGAACAATGGCTCAGAAATATGAACAGCATGGTAAGTGGGGAAATTATGGCATGTAAAATGTGAGCCAGCTTGTGACAGAAAATGAGGCCAGAGAGGTTGATATGAAAGAGAAAAATGAGACTCCTGCATTATGTACTTAAAAGCTTAGCCTTGAGGCTCTCTCAACCAAACAGCTTCTAGCTCTCTCCATTTTCTTTCAGAAGTCTCTTCTCCCAGTTTAATATCTGTTTTAGATATCCAATGCCCTCATACTCATAGCCACCTCCCCCTAACTTCAGTTCGTTGCTTCCTCATCCCATCCCCAATTGAAACTTACTTGTCCTCTGTCACTTTTCCTCTCTGCTGGAGGACAGATAAATTAATTTTTGCTTTCTTATGATAATAATTATTAATGGCTTACTATGTTCTTTATGCAGCTAACTCTTATTGGGAAATATTACATGTGCTATAAGTACTTTTACATAGATTATTCCATTGGGTCTTCACAAAATAATTTGTAATAGAAAATATTTTCCCATATTTCCAGAGAGACAATAAATAACCGAGGCACATAGAGGTTAAAAAGCCTCTAGTGATAGAGTTCTGGGGAGATGGTGTCAGAGTAGGCAGGCAGGGCTCAATTCTCTCACAAAAACAATGAAGAAAGGGCCAAAAGCTGTTCAAAAGACCTGCTATGGGGGTCAGCAGACCAGGACAGTGCTGCACAACTCCCAGGAGGGCAAGGGACAGAGAGACAAAGAAGCCAAAACAAGCATGAGTTACTAAACCCTGTGGCAGCCAAGAAGGGCTCCCAGGCTCCCACCCTCAAGATTTAAGCCTGGATAAAAGCCCTGGCTCACTGCAGCCTGCTGAGAGGGGAACAGATGTCTTCCCCTGCCCCCATCAGCTGTTACAAGGGAAAAGGGAGGGTAAGTTGGAGGGTTTCTCTTCAGAGGATTCAGCCAGCAGAGCCCTCTTTGAATATTGGCTCTAGCCAGACTAGAAACCCAGGAAAGCAGATATTGAAAGAAAAACCTCCATGGAAATGTTTGTCGATGAGCACCATCTGCTGGTTGGCCAGGAAATTGCAAGGAGAAGCACTGCTTTTAGTTCTCTTTTTAGACCCACCACTGGAAGAAAATCTGAATCCCATTAGTGAGTCCCTGGCCCGATTTTGATAACTTAAGCTGGGTAATTTTAAAGACTTAGAATAAGTTGAACCAAAAATCAAAGAAGAGCTGTGGGAAAAAAAAAAAACACTAAGCAAGAGAGAGAAATTGACCATCAGAGTAAATTCACCAACATATTCAGATGCCTAGACATCAGCAAAAATTTACAATCCATACTAGGAAAGAGGAAGAGATAGCCCAGACAAAAGAACAAACCAAATATCCTGACCATATAGGATTTAAGACAATTAATCAATATATAGGCATATAACAGCAGATTTGAATTGTTCAAATACAGAATTAGTGATATCAAGGACAGAACATCCAAACTTGAATATAGGAGAAAAGAAAGAAAAAGTATGGGAAAAATGAAACAGAGTTTCAGGGAATTGATTGGCAGTGCAAAATGCACAAATATATGCTTTACCAGTGTTCCAGAAGAAGAAAAGAATGGAACAGAGGCAGAAAAAATATTGGAGGAAATAATGACTGAAAACTTCCCAACCCTTAGGAAAGACATAAATATCGATATCCAAGAAGGACAAGGCACCCCAAATAGAATAAATCTGAATAGACTTACTCCAAGACATCTGTTATTCAGAATGATAAATATACAAGGGAACCTTGGTAATATTAAGTGCTGACCTCTCATCAGAAACCATGAGGGTTAGAAGAAAGTGGTAAAATGTATTTAAGATACTGAAAGAAAAAAACTGCCAGCCAAGAATTTTGTTTCTGGCAAAACTATCCTTCAAAACTGAGGGTGAATTCAAAGTCTTCCCAGACAAACAAAACTGAGAGACTATGCTACCAAAAGACCAGAATTACAAGGGATACTAAAGGAGTGCTGCAGTCTGAAAGGAAAAAACAAGGGCAAGAGATTTGGAGAAGAGTGTAGAAATGGAGATTATTAGGAAGGGTAAATTAAAGAGTAAAAAGACAGACAATAGTAAGACAGGACAAAGGAAAGCCAAAGGACAAAATGGATGAAGTAAGTAATGCCTTTACAGTAATTGCATTGAACATTAATGGCTTGAACTCCCCAATCAAGATATAGGCTGATAGAATGCATAAAAAATATGAGTCATCTATATGCCGTCTACCAGGGACTCACCTCAGAGGAAAGGACATATGCAGGTTGAAAGTGAAAGGTTGGAAAAAATTCCACTCAAATAGTAACCAAAAAAGAGCTGGAGTAGCGATACTAATATTGGACAAAATAGATTTTAAATGCAAACTGTTATAAAGGATGAAGAAGGCCACTATATACTAATAAAAGGGGCAATTCACCAAGAAGAAATAACTATACTAAATATTTATGCATCTAGCCTGAGTGCCCCAAGATACATGGCGTACACACTAGCAAAACTGAAGGGAGAAGAGATGCTTCTACAATAATAGTTGGAGGCTTCAATACACCACTCTCAGTATTGGATAGAGCATCTGAACAGGGGATAAATAAAAAAAACAGAGCTCTTGAATAATATGATAAATTAGCTAGACCTAACAGACCTCTACAGAGCATTGCACCCTAAAACAGCAGGATATACATTCTTATCAAGTGCTTATGGATCCTTCTCAAGGATAGATCATATGTTGGTTCACAAGACAAGATTCAATAATTTTTAAAAGATTGAAATTATACAAAGCAGTTTCTCAGATCATAACAGAATGAAGCTGGAAATCAATAGTGGATGGAAAAAGGAAAAATTCATAAATATATGGATATTAAATAACATACTCTTAAATAATCCATGGGCCAAAGAAGAAATTGAAAGAGAAGTGAAAAAATATCTTATGACAAATGAAAATGAGAACACAACATATCAAAACCTATGGGACACTGCAAAGGCTGTGTTGAGATGGAAATTTGTATCCTTAATGCTTAAATTAAAAAAAAAAAAAGAAAGAAAAAGAGCTAAAATTGAAGTTCTAACTACACACCTGGAGGAACTAAAAAAAGAAAAGCAAACTAATCCCAAACCAAGCCAAAGGAAAGAAATCATAAAGATCAGAGCAGAAATAAATGAAATTGAAACAAAAAAAATAGAGTAAAAAAAAACAAAAGTTAGTTCTTTGAGAAGATCTACAAAATCAACAAACTCTTAGCTAGACTGACAAAGAAAAAGAGAGAGAAGATGCAAATAAAATAAGAAATGAGAGGGGGGCACATTACCACTGGCCCCACAGAAATAAGAGGGATCACAAAAAGATACTATGAACAACTGTATGCAAAAATTTCTTTCTCTGTTAAAGTAACAAAATTCTCCAAACCAGTTGTCTGTTTCAGCAAAAGATTGCAAAACATCTTTCTCCTGACTAATCAGTATACAAAAGAAAATATCTCTTTTATCAGAAAAGCTTCTTATTCTCTAACCTTATAAATTCCTTGGCC
>JAQZBX010000486.1:0-49342 GCA_029593785.1 Cabassous unicinctus | reverse complement strand
ACCAATCACTCAAAGATGGTCTAATACCAATCTTGCTCAAGCTCTTCCAAAAAATTGAACAGGAAAGAATGCTACCAAACTCATTCTATGAAGCCAACATCACCCTAATAAGAAAATTGATAAAGATACTATGAAAAAAGTAAATTACTGACCAATACCTTAATGAATATAGATGCAAAAATCCTCAATAAAATACTTGCAATCTGAATCCAAAAGCACAGTAAAATAATTATACACCACAATAAAGTGGGCATTATCCCAGGTATGAAAGGGTGGTTCAACACAAGAAAATCAATTAGTGTAATAAACCATGTTGATAAATTGAAGAAGAAAAATCACATGATCCTCTTGATTGATGCAGAAAAGGCATTTGACAAAATACAGCATTCTTTCTTGATAAAAACACTCCAAAAGATAGGAATAGAAGGAAGCTTTCTCAATATGGTAAGTGCATATATAAAAAACCTACAGCTAGCATTGTCCTCAATGGTTGAAGACTTAAAGCTTTCCCCCTGACATCAGGAGCAAGACAAGGATGCCCACTGCCACTACTATTATTCAATATTGTGCTAGAAGCTCTAGCTAGAGCAATTAGGCTAGATAAAGAAATAAAAGGCACCCAAATAGATAAGGAAGAAGTAAAAACGTTCACTATTCACTGGATGATCCTATATCCAGAAAAGCCCGAAAAAATCCACAACAAAAGGTACTTGACCTAATAGACAAGTTCAGCAAAGTGGCAAAATGCAAGATTAATATGTAAAAATCAATAGTGTTTCTATATACTACTGATGAGCAATCTGATGAGGAAATAAGAAAAAAATTCCATTTATAATATCAAATAAAAGAATCAAATATTTAGGAATAATTTTAACCAAGGACATACAGGATCTGTATTCAGAAAAGTACATATATTTAAGAAGACTTAAATAAATGTAAGGACAATCTGTATTCATGGACTGGAAGACTAAATATCACTAAGATGTCAATTCTACCCAAACTGATTTATAGATTCAATGCAATCCCAATAAAAATCCCAACAACATTTTTTTTTGTAGAAAGGAAAAGCCAATTATCAAATATATTTGGAATGATAAGGGGTGCTGAATAGATAAAAATGTCTTTAAAGAGAAGAAAAGTTGGAAGTCTCTCAGTTCCTGACTTTAAAGGATATTACTTAACTACAGTGGTGGAAAAAAAGAAAAAAACCAACATGGTACAGCATAAAGACAGACAGATTGACCAATGGAACCAAGCTGAGAACTCAGAAATAGACCCTCATATCTACAGTCAATTGTTTTTTGACAAGGCTGTCAAGCTCTCCCAGCTGGGCCAGAAAAGTCTATTCAACAAATTGTGCTGGAAGAACTGGATAACCATATCCAAAAGAAATAATGAGGACCCCAATCTCATACCTTATACAAAAATTAACTCAAAATCGATCAGGGACCTAAATATAAAAGTGACAACTAAAAAACTCCTAGAAGAAAATGGGAAAACATCATTAAGATCTTGTGGTAGGTGGTACTTTCTTAAACCTTATACCCAAAGTCCGCGCAATGAAAGAAAAAACAGATAAATGGGACTTCCTCAAAATTAAACACTTTTGCACCTCAAACGACTTTGTCAAAAGGGTGAAAAGGCAGCCGACTCAATGGGAGGAAATATTTGGAAATCACATATCCAATAAGAGTTCAATGTTCATGATCTATAAAGAGATCATACAACTCAGCAATAAAAAGACAAGCTACCTGATTAAGAAATGGGCCAAAGATTTGAATAGACATTTGTCCAAAGAATAATTACAAATGGTGGAAAAACACATGAAGATATGATTACCATCACTAGCGATTTGGGAAATGCAAATCAAAACATACCTGTTAGAATGGCCAGTATTAAAAAGTTGGAAAACTACAAGTGTTGGAGAGGATGTGGAAAGATAGGAATGCTATCACTGTTTGTGGGAATGTAGAATGGTACAGCCACTGTGAAGGACTGTTGGCAGTTCCTAAGAAAGTTGAATATAGACTTGCCATGGGACCTGGCAATACCACTAATGGGTATATACCCAGAAGAACTGAGAGCAGTAACATCTGCACATTGATATTCATAGCAGTGTTATTCACAATTTCCAAAAGATAGAAACAACCCAGGAGTCCATACACTGAAGAATGGATAAAGAAACTGTGGTGTATATACATGATGGACTGTTATGCAGCTGTTAGAAGAAATGAAGTCATGAAGCATATGACAACATGGTTGATCCTGGAGAACATTATGTTGAGTGAAGCAAGCCAGACACAAAAGGACAAATACTGTATGATTGTGCTTTGATGAACTAAATATATTGTTTAAACTCATGGAGTTAATAATTAAAATATAAGTCACCAGAAAATAGAAGGAAGGTAGAGAATGGAAAGCTGAGGGTTAATCTGTGCAGAATTGGTAAAAAAAAAACAAAGCAAAACAAAAAAATAAAACCATTGTTTGTAAGGCTTTGGAAATGAGCAGAAATGGTGAAAGCACATCATAGTGTTTGTAACTAGCTGAGGTATTATATGGATATGACAGTGGCTGAATGGGAAAGTCTAAGGACATATACATTACTATAAGGAAAGCTAAAAAATGTAACATGGGACTATATAACATAGTGAAAACCCATGTAAAATATGAATATGGGTACTATTGCATATTTAAGAATGTTTTTAGGAAACATAAATACAAATAAACTAGAGAGATGGAAACAGAATAGCAGCTATGAACAGCGGGGCGAACATAGATTGAATGGTGAGGATTTTTGTTTGTCTGTTTTTTGTTTTTCATTATTGTTATTATTAGAATAATGAAAATGCTCTCATAATGATTGAAGTGATGAATGCACTACTATGTAATTATACCAGATACCAGTGATTGTATACTTTGGATGGATTTATGCTTTTTTAATATGCATCAATAGGATTGATCTGTAAAAAAAAAAAAAGTGGTAGAACAAAAATTTGGGATTCAAACCCAACTCTATATGTGGACATTTTCATTCCAATATTGCTTTTTTAATTGATTCCTTTTCTCAACCACATATCTTTTTTTGTTGTTAAAAAATTAGGTTACTTTGGATGTATATCTGCAATGTAAGTATTTTGAGACTGGATTTTCACTTCCAAAAAAATGGGCCCTCATAGTGACTTTTTTTTCAGTGTACAGGCAAACCAGTCAAGGGGAAATCATGTAACAAGGTAGCCTATCAGTGCCTCTCACCTTATTACTGAGCCACGGCAATGTGGGACAGAAAGACGAGCCTTGTCAAGACAGACACAGATTCTAATCCTGGCTCTGCCACTTAAAAGCTGGAACCATAAACAAAACTCTTGGGGCCTCTGGAAAACAAGGATGATAATACTCACTTCACAGGGTCATTGTGAGCCTAATACAGAGTATGCCCACAGTCCAAGCCTAAGAGATGTGTTTCCTTTTCTTCTAATCGTTAGTTCACATCACCCAAAGCCCTGGTGAACTAATAGTAGGGGAAGTTCCATGACATTGGACTTCAGGAAAGTTATTGAAATGGGAGTCTTTGGCTTTGGGAATCTGGCCAGCATTACTTGTAAAGCATTGGTATATCTTGGGGGTCCATGACTCTCCAAATTTCCATTTTATTCTTAGGTTAAGATGTTTCTATTAAAGTGCCTGTTTGAGAAGTCATGCTTTTCTCAGAGTTTAAGGTGGTTTGTGGGTTTTAGCCATTTCTCTCATTCTTTTTGTGGTTTTGGCAGTGCACTTGTATTTCTTCATGGGGAAAAAAAAATGCAATTTTTAATTTGGCCCTGAACATGTGGTCCATCTTTACCTAATTATGTAGAAAATAAATTACTAACCACTTAACCACGATGGGAAAATTTTATGCATGACTTAATATGAAGCTCTCTTTAGTAAGGCCAGTGTGTGCTCACTTTGTTTATTTATATTTAGCCACAAAAAATGACAATTGAAGGGAAATGGTCACAGCATCTCTCATGTGCACAAGCTTGCTGCCTGGCCTTGCTCTCTGGCTTTGTATCAGCACGCTCTGCATAGCAGAGCTGCCAGAAAGTGTGACTCCTCTCTGCTGAGCTAAAATGACACAGCCAAAAGTGCAGACAAATAATGATGTTTTCTTTTATTTGTTATTCTTGTGACTTTTTTAGTTTGAGGAAAAAAAGAGAGACCATGGCTTGGTAAACAAGCAGCTGTCACTGATCCTGCTCTTCTGAAACAAACAGTAACCAAGTAGCAAAGCATAGTGAATATAATGAAACTCTCAGTGAAGATACAAATAATTACAATTAGAATTTGTTAAGCAGGTCCCAATCATGTGTAAGCCACTATTCTGTGTTTTGCAGTGTTACTATGTAATGAAGTAAAGTTCCCCAGTCTGAGTTTCTGATTCAATAGATCTGAGGTAGGGCCAGGAAATTCACACTCCTCACAAGCTCCCAGGTAATGTTGATGCCTCTAGTCTAGGGAACACATGTTGAGAACCATGTACTTATATATCTCACAACTGTGTGAATTAGATACAACTCTTATCCGTGTTTTTCAAATGAGAAAACTGAAGCTTACAGAGTCGCTTGTCTAAGATCTCACAAGTGGTAAGAAACAGGGTAGAACTCAAACCCAAATTTCAATCCAAATACCTTGTTTTTTCCATGATGGCATGACTGATAAGCTTTCAAGAAGATATATCCAATAGGAAGCTGCTCCCCCAAGAAATTTTTTTTGCTCAATATTAGGACTTTTACTCTGTGGACTCATTAAACTCATTAAACTTATCACCTGAGGGGAAGATAATAACACAGGTATTAAAGGGGGAATGTTACTGGGTGAGTTATTAAGCATACTTTCCACTCTGCCAGTCTGGCAAATTCTAAATGGTGATGCTAAAATGTTCATCCAGCTTCTCTCCTTCTGGCTCAGAGGCATACCATTTTCCTCACTAGAACCTATATCCAACTCAGGAGACCAGTTGCCATTCTCCTTCACTCAGGTCCAGTTAAATAATTGTATCAGTGACAGACTGGAGGGAAGGCAGGGTTAACTAACCCAGAATGGGAGAAGACCTTGGGTTTTAAGTTGTCTAGAATCTCAGTGTCTGATCACCATATAATATTGCCATAAAAGCAAAAACAGGGGAGTGGGTGTAGCTCAGTGGTTGAGTGCCTGTTTTGCATGTACAAGGTCCCGCATGCAATCCCTGGTACCTCCTAAAAAAAATAAAAAATAAAAATAAAAATAAAAAAATAAACAAAATTTTAAAAACAAAGAAATCATATTCAATCTTAGATGGCACATATAGAACAGGGGAGGTACTCTTCTGGATATGATGAGAGGGTCAAATACATTCCTAAGATATGGACTTTTAAAAGGAAATGCACAAATTGGATTTAGATCAAATGGGATATAAGGGTAGTAAAGAGTCTAAAAACAAGTCATGTGAGATAGTTTTAAAGAATTGAGAATTTTTAACTTGGAGAAGTAAAAACACAAGCTAGGACTCCCTTCAGATTTCTAAAGGACTGTCATGTGAAGGAGCAATTCAGCATCAGAAGTATCAGAAGTCATCTAGCTAGCATCAGAGGCAAAACCAAGAAGACCAGGGAGAAGTCTTAGGAGGCTCGTTGGACTCATTAGAGAAGGGCCTTCTAACATTTGGTGCTGCCTCAATGGTAATTGCGCTCCTCAGTAGAGAACGAGAACCCTGCTCACCCTGGAACAGATACCACCAGTCAGGAGTGCTGTAGAAGGAAGTTTGAGTGGAGATCCTCCAAGGTTACTGTGGACATGGGCCCCAAAGATGACCATATCCTAATCTCTGGGACCTGTGAACAAGTCATGTTACATGGCAAGGGAATATTAATGTTACAGATGGAATTAAAGAATTAAGGTTGCTAGTTGGCTGATGGTAAAATAAAGTGGTTATCCTGGATTGTCAGGTTGGAGTATCCTGGTAATCTCGAGGGTCTTTTAAATGTGGAAGAGAGAGGCAGAAGTGTTAGAATCAGAGTGACAAGATGTGAGAAAGACTCAGCTGGCCACTGCTGGCTTTGAAGATAGAAGAGGGCCATGAGCCAAGGAGTGCAGCCTGCTTCTAGAAGCTGAAAAACACAAAGGACTTAGGCCTATTGACACTTGATTTTAGCCCAGTGAGAACCATTTCAACCTTCTGACCTCCAGAAATGTGATATATTTGTGTTGTTTTAAGACACTGCATTTGTGGTAATTTGTTACATGAGCATAGGAAACCAATACAATTACTTTCAAATCTGAGGTTCTGGTTTCTAGTACCTAATATGATGAAACATGTGACAGATTGTGTTTAGAGACAAATTTGTGGTCCAACAGTGAGTTGTGTGCACCAATCTTACTCATAGCCCCATCTTATTTTTCTACTTTTATTACTTTTGTCTAATGATTTTTATTTTTAATTTATTTCCTCTTTACACTGTTTGCATCTGTTTTAGTCTCCCAGGTTCTAAAATAAATACCATACAATGGGTTGGTTTAAACAAAAGGAATTTATTGGCTCACGGTTTTGAGGCTAAAAGAAGCCCAAAATTGAGGCATCAGCAAAGCAATGCTTTCTCTCTGAAGATTATGGAATTAGGGGGCTGGCTGCCTGCAATCCTTGAATCCATGGCTCTTTTATCACATGGCAATACACAGACAGCATCTTCTTCTTTCTCCTTCATGTTCTTTTGACTTTCAGCTTCAGCTCCTCTTTGTGGCTTTTGCTGATACTGAATTTCTTTTGCTTATAAAGGACTCCAGTAATCCAGATTATTAAAATGCATTCTGTTTCAGTTGGCCACACCTTAACTAAAAGAACATCTTCAAAAGGTCCTATTAACAATGGGTTCACACCCACAGGAATTGATGAAGATTAAGAAGATGTTTTTCTGGGATATAATTCAACCTACCACAGCTTCTTTAAAAATGTACTTAAATCCCTTTAGAATGAAATAGTGTATAAATAGTCATCAAAAAGCATGTTCAACTGGAATAGCATGACATCTGTGTGGATGCCCTCTGTGGTAGGCAGAATAATGATGCCAATGATGTGCCCATCCTAATTCCTGCAACCTGTGAATATATTACTTTACATGGCAAAGGGGTCTTTGCATATGTGATTAAAATTACAGATATTGAGGTAAACAGATTATCCTGGATTATCCACATTGACCCAATCTAATCTCAAAGGTCCTTAAAAGCAGAGAATCTTTCCCAACTGCAATCAAAGATGTGAGGGTGGAAGTTGGTTCAGAATGATGCAATGTGTGAAGCCCTCAGCCCACCATTGCTGGCTTTGAATAGGAAGGAAGGGGGCTGTGAGCCAAGAAATGAGGGCAGTTTCTAGAAACTGGAAAAGATAGTAAACAAATTCTCCCCAGAGACTCCAAAAAGGAATTCAGCCCTGCCAACACCTTAGTCTCTGAGCCCAAGTACAAGACTGTCAGACTTCTGGCTTACATAACTTTGAGATAATAGATATATATTATTTTAAGTCACTAAGGTTGTGGTCATTTGTTACAACAGCAACAGGAAACTAATATACATTCCATGAGATCTGGAACTCTAGTGATCCTATTCTGACTGCAACTCTCTCTAAATGACGTAGACTCTAGATGACGTTGGCTCAGGCAGCAGGAGAGAAGACTTTGGTGATGTACCATGACATTTTAAAAGCTTTTACTCTGGTCATACTCATCACACATGAATGTCACTGCGTTTGTGGCCCTCTCCCCCACACACATACATTCTTCCCAAGATCACTGAAGTCAAGAACACTTTTTCCTTCATTCCTATGTTGACTCCAAGTTGGTTCTCAGTAGAGTGTGGTTTACAGGTAATAAAAAGATCAGTACCTACTACGCCCTACTACTTATGCTCCCCAAAGGATGAAAATGTTCCCACTGCTCGACACCATTGGTCTTAACTTTCCCCTGTGCTGTGTTCTGTCCAGTTCACTCTGGGATCCCACCAGGGTGTTGGTCAGAAGCCGAGGAAGGCAGAGCTGTACTTGGCCCCCTGCTCAGAGTCAGTCACACCAGACAGTGTCATCTGACTCAGGCAGACACATTAAGACATTGGGGGAAAAAAAAGCTCATCAGGGGCATCTGAGGGAAATGAGAGGAACTTGAGTTCAGAGTGAATGGTGGACAACTCTCTCAGGGACTATCCAGCCATTGGACAGAACCCAGTGGGCAGCCCATTGCCGGACAATGGAGCAAGGCAAAAAGTAGGCTTTTTTCCTCCGTGTGCATAGCTAGTGCCTGCCAGGACAGTGAAATGAGAACAAAATGTTCTAGCCCAAATGGACTATAGCAAGTACTTTTCCCTCTTATTGGTTAACTAATGAAACTTCAAGAAAAAATTGATTTCAACAGTCACAAGAGAAGTCTAAGTTTAAGACCGTTTTAATCTAAAGGATATTTGAAATTTTGATGATACTTGAGAAAAACTGTGCAAATTGACTTCAGTGAAGAATTTACAAAGACATATGAGCAGAATGCTAATGTACTGAGCTGGAGCTATGCAGATGCAGACTTCTGATGTCTTGCCTGTCTTTTTCACCTTCAAACTCCAAATCCTTGCATCAAGGAACATGTTATCTAATTTCCCCTTGGACAGTTCCAGAGGCTTTGGTTTAATCGTATTCACTGTGCAGACAGTACTTTGTGGCTGTATCTCCAGGGAGAATAGTGCCAGACAGACAGCGCGCAGCTGTGTTGCCGGGGTGAAAGGAGTAGCCAGCCTTTAATCTCCAGGGCATTTCTGACCATCCTTAGCTATGCCAGGGAAGTAGTAGACCCTACATATCAACTGTTTTAAAGACTCTCCCCTTCTCTCTCACACCCCCAACAAAGCCCCAGCAGTCAGATGGCCAGATCCTTCTCCTGGCCACTAGGTGGCAGGCGGGGTTCTCTGGGCAGCTCCAGTGGAAAGAGGACTGTGCTTGTGTAGCAGTGATAAAGGATGCCACTGTAGGCTTTACAAACAGACAGTGTAATGTAAGCAGCCTGAGGCAAACTTCTGCAGGCTCAGTGCTAACAGGAGATGTGCTGATTCCAGATGTACCAACTGGAGAGGGAAGATTCCTAATAGGAGCTTCCAATTTTTATCAGTTGATTTTATCATCATGGATACCACATTTTCATACCTATAAAAATAGTGTGGCACATAGCAAGTTGGAAAAAGCCAACATTGTTTCCCAGAAATTTGAGGCTAGACTTTTAAAATGTATGTATGCATGTATATTCACCTACAAACATACATAAATTCTCATACACCATGGAGGCAACTTGCCCAAGTATTCTACTTTGGTCACTGAAAGTGTGTTTCAAATTCTATGAGTAATGCTTCCAATATTTATTCTTCAGGTATCAAACCCTCTACTATCAAGATCTACCATTTATTGGTGATGAACTATTTGGCAGTTTGAGATTATTTATGAAACTCCAAAAAGATAAGGATTATGTTAGTAAACTGGACTGTTCCTCTGGGTGTGATCCCTTTTGATTGTATTAGATTCAGCTGACATGTCTTTGATTAAACTAAGCTAAGATTAGGGCTTTGATTCCACCATGTCAGTAGGGTGTAACTCAGGTTAAGACCCTGCCTCCTTGGTGGGCTGATATAAATGGACACTCACTCAAGAAGATACACAGAAGAAGATACACAGAAAAGAGAGCTCCATAGACATGGCAGAGGAGAGAATTTTGATCCTGTGGCCCCGGAAAAGAGGTGAGACATTTGCCTGATAGATTGCAGCTGAAGAGACCAGAGCAGCTGAGCTGCGGAAACCCGGAAAGAAACAAGCCCTATGCCAGCCTGTCGCTGAGAGAGACAAAGGCTGGACCTTTGCAGAGATGCAAGCCATCTTGCTTCAACACATTACGGTAACTGACTTCGGTGAGAAAAGCAACCTTGAGTTGGACTCTTTAAGGCCTTGTAACAGTAAGCTTTTACCCCAAATAAATACCCTTTATAAAAGCCAACAGATTTCTGGTACTTTGCATTAGCACCTCTTTGGCTAATACAAACCAAGTGCCCAAATAGTGTCTGTTTAATTCACTTTTTTACAACAATCTTGTAAAGGGAAGCTTGTTTTACCCATTATGCCAAGGATGTTACTAAGGGTTTAGAATGATGTAGAAACTTGCCCAAGATGAGGAGTGGTAGAGTTTTGAACTCAACTGATACAGTTAAGAAATTTGGCTCTAAAATCCACTAAAATTTGTGGCTTTCTCAAAAGTTTGACCTCTTGGTGGAATGGCCGTGCTGCCCTGTCACATACTTAGCGTCTCCATTTCTGGAGAGGAACAAAGCATGGGGAAGGAGCAAGTAGCCTTTTACTGTCTGTGAAAATTAGTGAGTCAGAGTCTGCCACATTTTATAGCTAAGTATATTGTGGGAAATGTTTTGCTCAATGAATGCAAGTAAGCAAATGTTGGGGTCTGCCGGTGGAAGGTGAGTGGGAAACGGGACTTTAAATTGATTCAGGCAGTCATTGAAACTATTACTGGATTTGAAATGAAGCTTTTAGGCACCCCAGCCCAAAGTTTAATCTGGCAGAAGCTACAGAAGAACAGGCAGAATGTAGGATGTAGAAAGAGGGAAATGAGAATGATGATTTGATGATGACAACTAACATTTACTGAATACTTCCAATGTGGCAGGCACAATTGCCAGTGCCTCATAAACATGCATTAAATCCTTAAAACGACTCTGAGATTGTATTATTATCCCAAATTTATAAATAAGGAAATTAAGACAGTGAGGTTAAGCAAATTGCCCAAAGACAGAGAGCTGGAAAGAATAGGAGCTGGACTTCAAATCCCAGCAGTTTGGCTCTAGAATCGATGGCCTTCGCCACCAGAAATTATTAGCACTGAGATTGTATTTGAAAAGGTAATACAGAGTTTGCAGGAATTAATGAAAGGCTTGAACGATTTAGAGAGACATTTGAGAAAGTGTCATCATTTTTGTGATTTGATTTAGGTTAGATAACCTTCTGGGTTTTTTTTGTTTTGTTTTGTTTTGTTTTTAAAGATTTATTTATTTATTTATTTATCCCCCCCTTGCTGCTGTGTTCGCTGTGTCCATTCGCTGTGTGTTTCTTCCGTGTCTGCTTATCTCCCCCTTACTGTGAGGTCCTGCTGCATCAGCCCACTGCGCCGCGCGGGCCGGCCTGCTCTCACAAGGAGGCCCCGGGAAGTGAACCCGGGGCCTCCCATGTGGTAAACGGAGCTCTATCCATTGAGCCACACCCGCTTCCCAATAACGTTCTGTTTAAGACCCTTGATAAATGAAATGTTATCCATTGCTCCATTTTCTTTTGTTAGCACCTGCCCTTGCCACTTTCTCTTCCTATGAGACTTAAAGCCACTCTCTAGAGAAGGAGTCCTTAACCTTTTTTGTTCCACGGACCCCTTTGCCAGTCAGGTGAAAACCACAGACCCCTTACTAAGTCCACACTATCCTGTGTATTATTTACTAAATATATCACACCCACACCAACACATCCCCACAAGAATAATGTTTATCTGAATTTCAATTCAAGCTCACAGACCCATGGTTAAGAACCCCTGCTCTAGAGTATTCTGCTGTGTTATAATCCAGTTAAGGCCCAAAGCTAATCTGGTTTGGTCATAAAAAACAAAGATACTTGAAAAGGACATTTCAGGGATTTCTTGAAGGCTCTTGTTCCTCTTCTATTTCCTCTCTGGATAAAAGCTACACCTTCATCCTGGTTAACCAAGCCTGTGTTATTCTGACCTTTTACTTCCCCTGGTCCTTCATCTTTAGTCAGTAATTGTCCCTTCTTATTTTACCATATCTTTTGCATATTCACTGATATTGTCATAGATATAGCCTATTGTCTAAACTACTGACATGATGTCCTAAATCGCTATTATTGATTTACCACCCCACCCCCATAGCTGCCAGAATCTTTTAAAGTGTAAATCTGATCACATCACCCAACCCTCATATTAATTTCTGTAGGAATACATGGTCTACAAAGAAGCAATCTAAAACTTCTTCACATGGCTCACAAGGCCCTCACCTTCCCAACCTGCTACAGCTAGCCCTCCAAACACATGCCATATATTCCAGCAGGGCCAGGCGGGTGTAGTTCCCCAAATACATCATGCCTCAACCATCCTTTTTTTTTATGCTTCTGCCTGTGTATAACTATTAATTCAGCCTCTACTAATGCCTGCCTTTATCTCCATTTCTTTTACCCAGAATACACTTTCTTACCCTCCAACTTTCAATCCAGATGTTACACTTGTTTTTTAAACTGTACCTCCATTGAACTTTCTGGATCCCTTAACATAGCACTCCTAAGGTTGTTTTGTATTGTTGGTTTGGGTAGTGATTTTTTTTTCCTGCTAGACTATAAGTTTCTTGTAGGCATAGCCTTCTACATCTCCATCACCAGAAACTAACCCAGTACCTGTTTTTAATAACTTCTCTAACAAATAATGTGCTAAATGATTCACTTCTCTAATTTGTCTGGTGAATACTTAGCTCTTCCCATTCTGGTGAATCAGCACTCAATAGTAGTTCATTTTTCAAGAGAAAAAGTCCACTTTTCAAGTCTTGCTCTACCACTGCTTATTAATATACCATTCAAATATATTTCCATCTCTCACTGAGCATGTAGAAAGGAAATGTTGAGAAGATTTAGATCTGGTGTGTTGTAGTGTTATGGATGTTATGTTTAAGGTGTTTTCTGGAGGAGTGAGAAATGCTTTGAAATGATTAATTAAATGGTTTGGCTTTGCAATAACTGAATTATATTTGTTGGAGCTATAAAAGACTATGTTTGGATGATTTTGATGAATTGCATATAAAACACTCCCTTTGTATAATGAATCGATATTTTTGAATGCTGTAAATTTTAATTTGCATGTGATGTTAATGGTCTCATTTGTTACTACTTGAATTTGATTAAAATGCTGTTGAATAATTGATGTAAATTGTTTGGGCAGTAGGGTAAACTAAGCAGTTTTCTCAAAATTCTGTTTCAAGAAACATTCTTTTTATTTGCCCTAGCCCCTGCTTGGAGGTAGACTAGCTGCACCATACCTGGGCATGCAAGTCAGATCACTTTCAGAAATAACATTTCATACCAGAGAAAAGTATGCTTTGGGCATAATTCTGTAAGTTAATGCCATTTTCTCTCCCCTCAAGCTCCATTCCCTTGGTAAAGATGGAATTGTTGAGGAAGAAATAAAAAGAGGACGAAATATCCCATTCTTTAGCTGCTTGTCTAAAATATGTCCTTCTCCTAGTCGTTTGACTTCCTCCCTCTTCCCATCTCTAATTCTTTGATGTCCCTCCCAACTGCCCCAAACACATGTATGCATGTGCACACACACATACACACACACAATATTAGAATTTCTCAGTTCTAATATTGCTCTTAGTTAAGTGGGAACAGGTCTCTATCTAGTGACTGAGGAAAGAAGAGAACAAGTATTTATCAATCTCCTTCAAAGTGCTGTGTATGCACTATTGCATGTAATATATTATTTAATTTGTACAACAACATTGCAAAAGAAAAGATATACCCATTTTTATAGCTGTGGGAGCGGAAGCCCAGAGAAGTGAAACACTTGTTCCAAGGTTATACCTTGAGCTTGTGATTGAGCTGATTAGAACCCATAACTATAAGCCAGTTACTCAATTATTCCTATGAGCTCTTTTCACTATGCCTTACTATATGTTCCATCACTCTTCAGATGAAAAAAAAAATGTGTTTTTGTTGATCTGAAAAGGGAGGATCAGTTATATGGTTTCAACTCTCAGAGATCTAATAAGAAAATCTTAAAGAAAGAAAGGTGGTAGCATTGAAAAGGATAAGTAGGAATATTTGAGTTGCTTGGGTAGAAGAAGGCATTCCAGCAAAGATACAGGGTTTGAGAAGCTTGTGGCAGTCTCAATCCCTAGGGACCTCTTCTTGTCTTACAAATACAGGTGTTCCCTGTACACTTTCAATTCTCAAAGATTCATCTTCCTTGAGCTCTATTTATGAGGCTCCAAATGACTACTGGATTGCTACACTTGCATATCTGGTAGCACTTCAACCTCAACACATCCAAAACTCACTCTCTTTATCCCAAGTAAGCTCTTCTGTAATGGTTTCTTTCTTTCTGTGTTTCTGTTAAATATACCAAGTTCTTCTATTTACCACTGTCAAAAGGTTCATCATACTTAAATTTCCTTGTCCACATCCTAACCAAATCTAATCACATATTAGCTGCTATAAAGGGTTTTTGTAAATGTATTGATTTTTTATCTTCATTTTTATTTCCATATACAAATCTAATACCTTATCTCTGCACATCTGAATTGTTGCAATAGTGATAAACCTAATACATTTTACCAACTCAAAAATACTTAGCACCTCACCACTTCTTACACATTGAAAAACAAACTCCTGACAATTCAAGTGTTTTTATAATGTCTTCAATATACCTATTTTCCCTTTTCAACCTTATGTCTCGCTCCTCCACAGCATCAACTTCCTGCATAAATCAGGCTGCCTCACCCATGGACTCCAAGCATTCCTTTCTCATTGCTGCTTCTACAAAATACTTGCCAAGTGTGAAATTCATTCCCATTCATCTTACCTCTTCCAGTACATTTCACCATTCTAGTTCACAGAAGTTCTAAACATATGTAGACCTGTGTAGACCATATTAATGATTTTGCCATTAGCTTAGATGAAGATATATAAGATATATACATATATATAAAGAGGGAGAGCCATCAATTTATAATGTGCTTGTTATCGTACCTGTGTAAGAAAAATTGTAAATTTCTTATATGCCTTCAATTTTTATGAATTTTCCATTGCTCACAGCAAAATGTTATAGCTCAGGTTTGAATACTGTAGGGCTAACTTTTACAGGGACATCTTTTTAAAAGGAAGAGGGCTCATTTAACCTAATTCCAACTAATGACTAGGATAACCATTCCACTGTAACACAAGGAATGAAACACACACAAAAAATAAACATATTACATATAATAATATTATATTTTACATATTGTATGTTATATGCATTATATATAGTATATTCCAATTGAAGATAAAGCAAAGAGAAATCATTGGGACAGAGGATAATGCTGGAAAACTTGGACTGTATTTTGGTATTCTCTGTTCATTCATACATCCAGCAATTATTCACTAAAAATATGCTCTATAACATTAACTATTCTAAGCTTTGAGAAAAAATTGGTAAATCAAAGAAAATTCTGAACCTCACAAAACTTCAGTTCTAGTTGAAGAGAATGACAATAAAAAGTAAACAAATTGATAATATAATTCCAGATAGACATAATTGTTATAAAGAAAAATGAAGCAAGGTGAGGGACTAGAGTGAGACAGATTGGGGGGGGGTGACTTTAGATGCAGTGGACATGAGGAGCCTCTGAAAAAGTTGAACAGAGAGCAGAGTGAAGTGAAAAAACAAGACACAAAAGTAAGTCTTCCAGGAAGTGAGAAGGTCCTGAAGCAGGAATCAGATCATTTCTTTGGGGAAGAGCAAAAGGAGCCTTGTGCTTGGAGTAAAATAAGAAAGGGAGAGCATGGTAAGAGAAAAATGTGGACTGTTCCTTGGGGTAAGAGTAGGTGAGGCACCAATTTCCTGAATGTGCTGGGAAGCATTGTAAGATTCAAGAAGAGGTTTCTGTAGGTAGAATAGAATGTAAAATGGCAAGAAGAAAAGGAGGAAAATCAGTTAGATGGTGACTGTTAACAGGTGGGGTGAAAAATGATAATGGTTTCAGCTAGAAAATAGAATAGGACTCAATGATTGACTGGATGCTGTGTGTAAATGAAAAAGAAGAATTAAAGGTGAGTCCTACATTTTTGTCCAGTATAAACAGGAAGATTGGGACCTCTGTAGTTAAGACCTGAGGAGGAGAAGTTTGAAGGGTGTATTAGTCAGCCAAAGGGGTGCTGATGCAAAATACCAGAAATCTGTTGGCTTTTATAAAGGGTATTTATTTGGAGTAGAAGCTTACAGTTACCAAGCCATAAAGCATATGTTACTTCCCTCACCAAAGTCTATTGCCACGTGTTGGAGCAAAATGGCTGCTGACATATGTGAGGGTTCAGGCTTCCTGGGTTCCTCTCTTCCCGTGGCCTGCTTCTCTCTGGGCTCAGCTCCCCTGTGTTCTCCACAAGGTCAGCTGTAGACTATCCAGCGAATGGCTCATCTCTTTTCCCAAGGGCTTCTCTAACCTTCCTCACGACCAAGCTCCTCTGTGTCCTTACTTCCCGGGGCTCCAGCTCAAGACTCCAGCATCAAAACTCCAATTCTGTCCTTTGCCATGTCTTTTATCTGTGAGTCCCCACCCACTAAGGCACGGGGACTCAACGTCTTACTGATGTGGCCCAATCAAAGCCCTAATCATAATTTAATCACACCCAGAGGAACAAACCAGTTTACAAACATAATCCAATATTTATTTTTGGAATTCATAATAATGCCATACTGCTACAAAGGGTAAAATCAAGAGTTAAGTTTTGGACACTCTAATATTAAATTGTACATTTGTCACACCAGTGAAGCTATCAAGTATTCTGTTAGATATGAGCCCAGGGAAGTCTAGACTGGAGATTAAAATAAAAGAATAGGGTGGTAGTATCATCAGCATTTGTTGATGATGGTACTAAATGAGAAGAACTTTGGGACTGGGGGATGGTAAGGTAAAGGAGATCAGGTCTGGAGAAAGAAGATGTGAGCTTTGAAATTGTTAAATTTGAGATTTGTAAGAAACTTCTGAGTGAACAGGTCTAAGAGACTGCTGGTAATACTGGCCTGAATACCAGGAGAGTTAAGGGATTGGAGTCTACTTCAACCTGTAAGCAGTGATAAGTATAGGTAGTAAAACATGAAAATGGCCAAAGAGAGATCTCAGGGACTAGATAAACAAAGGAAAGTCTGATAACTAGATGAAGAATTTCTAGGTATTAGGATCAGGCACACCTGAGACCCAAGCTAAAAGTGATCCCTTAGAAAGAAAGAGAGTGTTTCAAAATGAAGGCACGGTCACTAGTTCCAGTATTACAGAAAAGTCAAGTTAGATGGAGTTAAAAGTCACTATTGGATATGGCAACCAGTTGCTGGTTGGGGATTTAACAAAAAAGGAATTTCAGACCTCATCTCTTTGAGAAAGTTCTTTGTCTCCCCAAAGGCCAGAATGAAATGGAAATTGGTGGTCGTTAATCAGGTAGAACATTATCATTAGTCAGCTGTTAGATTCAATAGCATAAACTATGACGTAATATTTATACTTCAAAGATACAAATGGGATACTCACAGCCAGGAATTCTTTAGGGCCAGGAGCACTGCAACCCCACAGTAGGCTCTTCAAAGCTTCCACTTGTCAGGGGGGTCAGTCCTTGACATCTTATTTGCTTGGTTATGGCCACATTTCATGTTCCTCTGCCCACTACACTATATAGTCTAGAAGTCTGAAAGCTGGTGAGTGTAGGAGCAGGCAAAGGAGCCCTGAGCCTTGGTAGCCTTGCCATAGCCATGGTATTCCCACCCAAGGACTGTACTGGCAAGTGCAGATCAAACTGGTCCTAAGAAGTGTGTGATGAACAAGACCCCCTAGGGGGCAGCAGAGGCTCTCAGGAGGGGGGAGAAAGACCAGAAAAGAGGTTGGTGGGAAGTTTCACTGAAGGAGACACAAGAGGGCAAGCTACACTATTGTGGAACATGGAAGTCAAACAGTGAATTACTTTCAGTGTAATTTTTCTGTAAATCTAAAACTTCTCTAAAAAGAAAATTTATTATGACAAAATTTTTAAAAATTTTAAAAAAGAAGTCAGTAATACTGGGCGTCAAAAGGTCTATGCAAAACAAGTGGGATAGAAAAGAGGAGCATTGGGCAGAAGAGAGTCTCAGAAATACAAAGTGCTCTGATTGGTGAATGTTTATTACTCAAGCCATAATAATAAATAGATACCATTTTCTGAGAACTTGTCCTTTGCCAAGTGGTCTGCTATGACCCAGATAATATTTTCAGCACCAGAGAGAATTGAATAAAAATTGTCCTGCTCCTACATAACTCTTCTCCTTGTAGTAGAGGCAGAGATGAATGCAAATAATGTCACTAAAGAGTTGTAGATTTGTTAAGTCTTTGTATGGGCAGCAGAGGGACACCAAGAGGGCAATAATTAAATGAGAGGGTACAGGAAAGACCTCAAAGAAAAAGATGGCATAATGGTATGTATCCTGATTGTGGTGTGTTGTCTCTAGATCTTTCCTGAAATAGTCCATCATCTTCTTCATCCAGTCATTCTTTCATTCATCACATTTTTATTGAACTCTACCAGGTTGCAGTCACTGTACTGGGCATTGAGGAGACAGCTGTGGTCCTCAACTTCATGGAATTTACAATGTTTTATTTGTGGTGAACAAGGCAGACATAGGCAAGGCGGTGATTTTACCCAAATTTATCCCTCTACCTCTCCCTGTACCCTGCCCTCTTTCTAAGTATGAAGGAGAAAGTTAAGCCTTTCAGTTCTAATAGGCCCTCTGTGGGGAAGAAAACTAATATAAAATACATGTCTTATCACCCAACAATATTATTCTTATCACTTATGCATTTAACAAATAGTAATTGTGCAACGTGCCAAGCTTCTGCCTCGCAAACCAGGCTAAGTTAAGTTCCATCATGACAAACTTCCTTTTCTTCCTAGGAATTTGATCATTTAATCCTAGCCTCACATAGCTGTTGTCTTCTTCACCATGATTTTAGTGCTCTGTAATTGTTTGTTTATGGCAGCCATATTCCTCATCGTCATTAAATACTAAGCTCATTGAATTCAGGGGCAGAAATATATATTCTTGATGGCAACTATAAAACCAACATCTGCTAGTTACCCAGTAGATTCACAATATATGCCTGGGTATATTACTTACAATCTGAAGGACCTGATCTTGAATTCCAACATCAATGCTATATGATCATGGGCAACCTTGAAAATTTTCTGAGCTGTAGTTTACTTTTAAATAATATCGTCAACATTCCCCAGGGTTGTGGGAATGTGATTTGGGACAATGTATAAAAAGCTCTTAGCTTGGTGTAGCAGTTTGATATTATTTATGAATCCCAAAAATAGATATTGGATTATGTTTGTACACCAGTCTGTGCCTGGGCATGACTAAATTATGATTAGGGCTTTGATTGGGCCACATAAATAGGACGTTAAGTCCCCACTCCCTTGGTGAGCGGGGACTCACAGAGAAAACTACACAGCAGAGAAGGGAGGTTGAAGTTTTGATCCTGAAGCCCAGGAAGTAAGCATGCAGAAGAAGTACATCATGAGGAAAGAGAGAAGGTTCCATTAGACAGACAAGGCAGAGGTCTTAGGAAGAGAGACAAGCCATTTGCCTGAGAGTTTACAGCTGACCTTGTGGAGAGAGGAGAGCAGCTGGGCCCAGAGAGAATTGAGCCCCGGGAGAGAGACGAGCCTTATCCCAGCCTACAGCTGATATTGGAAGACTACCACGGAGCCTTAAGAGGAAGAGAAAGGCTGAATGTCAGCAGCCATCTTGCTCCAACACGTGGCAACAGACTTTGGTGAGGGAAGCAACTCATACTTTATGGCCTGGTAACTGTAAGCTTCTACCCCAAATAAATACCTTTTATAAAAGCCAACAGATTTCTGGTACTTTGCACCAGCACCCCTTTGGCTGACTAATATACCTGGCATATATAATTTCTCATCCTCCTTCTCTTCCTTCTTCTTTGGCTTCCCTTTGATTTTTTTTTTAATTGAATTTTATTTTCCATTTTTTCATTATTTTGGTAATTTAGGTTATTTTCTTTAATCTAATATTTTAAAGTACATGCTTTATATTCCATCAACCCAGATTCATATCCTGGCTTTACTCCTCTCTAACTGTGTGACTTTGAGCAAGTTACTAACCACTCTATACCTCAGTTTCTTTATCTGTAAAATGAAGATAATGATAGTAATTATAGTGTCTTTTCAAAATTAAACACTAAACTCCAAGTAAAATATCAGTCCTGTGAGCTGTTATTCATAGAAGAAATTTTTAAAAAGATGTTATATAATTTACCCAAAATCATGTAGCTAGCAAGGGGGTATATTGCTGGGAATCAAACCCATGTTACTTAACTACAAAGCTAGTTAACTTAATTATCATCCTATATTGACTATCTCAAGCAAGCTAAAGCCAAAACAATTTAGAACTATTTGGAGAACTAGTATATATCTATCTATATGTGTGTGTTTGTGTGTATGATTACATAGAGATGTGTGACTACATTTATATATGTATGTATATTTAATATAAAATACTATATGCCTGCATATACAAGCTTATCACATACTGTTATGACAGAGTCCTATATTTTAGGTCACAACTCAACCCGTAGTTCAGTATTTGTTATGTAGTAAGTACTTAAGAAACACTGGTAAATTGACTAAAGAAAATAACTTCTTAGCATTTTTTAAAAATGTTTCTATGGACTTCTCTAATTATGAAACTGAAACAATCCTACTTTACATTTATTTGATAGACTTTGGGTAATGTGAAAATCCGCTTAGAAATCAGAAAGACGGCAAATCCATCTGTTGCAATTATGTGTGATTAGAATAAGCCATAAAACATTATTCTAAACACAGAAGAATTATAATTCTTTTTATTAAAATGATACCATTAAGACAATGTGATGAAGAATAGAAGGGAAATATAAAGGCTGTTCCTAGTCATAGACTTCTGATTTCAGTCCCTTCTGGTCAGTACCACGGAGTAGAAATGCTTCTTTAGAAGCTCCTGTAAGAGCATAACTTTGCAGACCCAGCACTTGCCAGGACCTCTTCGCCTGCAGGGGTCATTGCCTCCCTGAGGCAGGTCCCACTATGGCAGTTAGCATGCCTCCATCAGGCAGGTCCACTAGGGCAGTTAGCATGCTTCCCTCAGCAGGTCCACTAGGGCAGTTAGCATGCCCTGCTCAGGCAGGTCTACTATGGCAGTTAGCATGCCCCACTCAGGCAAGTCCACTATGGCAGTTAGATGCCTCACTCAGCAGGTCCACTAGGGCAGTTAGCACACCTCCCTTAGCAGGTCCATTATGGCAGTTAGCATGCCTCCTTCAGACAGGTCAACTATGGCAGTTAGCATGTTTCCATCAGGCAGGCCCACTAGGGCTGTTAGCATGGCCCCCTCTAGGGTACCTCGTCTCAATTCTTGAGACAAGAATTGTTGAATAAACCTCTGTGCACAATAGAAAGGAAAGGTCACAAATATGTACTTCCTTGCCTTTGATAAATGCCCTCGCTTTCACCATTTCACAGCTTCATTCACGCAAAAAGCATTTGAGTCCCTGCCATACACCAGGCCCTATGCTGAGTGCTTATGAAAAAAAAAAAGAGAAAAAAAAATAGAAATGGACTCTGCCCTCATAAAGATTACAGCCAGGGAGAAAGTCAGACAATAAACTAGCAAGTACACAAATATCTAATTACCATTTGTAATAGGTGTCATGAAGGAAGAGAACAGGGCTCTAGTAGAGAGTAACAGGGGAGACAGGCTGAGTTAAAGTAAAAAGGAGAACATCATCAGTCTCTATATCATTTTCAAACCCAGCCTAATTCACAGCAACATAAGTTAGAGTGTATGGGAAGAGACGAAAATAAAAAAAAAAAATCAAAGATTCATTCAGTCACAAGATTTAATTGAGATTATACTGGTTATGGTGCACATGAGGACTCATGGTTTGATAAGCATTAGGAACTTGTGGAGAAAATAGGGCAAAATATTCAATATCAGGACTGACTGGGGAAAACCTGCCTGGTTTTAGAATGTATTAGCACAGAAAATCATGACAGGTGTGGAAGTCACATTATTTAGCCGCTCATAAGATCAAACATTTTATATAAATTCTCTTACCTGATCTCCAATATTTCCATTTTGCAGATGGCGAAATGTTAGCGCAGAAAGCATGAGTATGTCTACTAGCATAACACAGCTGGTTTATGATTTATGGAAGGATGGGACAAATCCAGGTTTTGTGAGGCCTAAAGTGTGTACAATTTGCAGGGCCCTATTCAAGGAAAAGAAAACAGAACATGAACACAATATGAACACAAAAATTGGAACAAGGTCTTGCAAGGGGCTGCTGCAGGTGGGGGGCCCTGATTCTTTACCAGCTTCAGGGTAAATCTGTTTACATAGAGGAGGACTGAGGTTTGGAGGTTTGGGCTCCATCAAACCCCAGACTGTTGCCACTGCAAATGTTAATCAAGGTCAGTACCAAAAATGGACCAGGCTTCCTATCTAGTAGGGTGAGAAGAGCTCAAGAAAGAACAGAGACAGGGCCTCAAGCCAACAAAATCATTAAAGAAAAAAAAAGAAAGAAAGGATTTGAAAATACAGCTCAGTAGCCTGTGCCCCTTGGGCTATTTAAAGACAGAACTGGGCCCAGCAAATAGTACAGGCATTATCTGTAGCCACCATTTGAGTTAGAAGCAATATATATCACAATTAACCAACCTGGAAATCTTGGGCAAGTTACTTGATTTCCCGTGTTTTCATTTGTGGAAAAAAAAAAAAAAGATAATATTACCTAATTCATAAGACTGTTGTGATGATTGAACAAGTAAATTCGGGAACTTAAAATGGTGTCTGGCAAATACATTTCAGTGTTCAGTAAATGCTGGATCTTATTATCATTATAATCCAGTTTGATCTGACTCCAAAGATTTTTCAGTTTATGCACAAAAATGCATAGAAAAATCCCTGTTGGAAAACTACTGCTCTGTCTACAGGAAAAATAAATTCACTATTTGGTCTGAAATTACTCAATCCTAAAATAGAATCCAGCAACTTTTAATTGCTGCTTTACTGAAATGTTTCTCCTATGGAGACCCTCCCTCTAGTCAACATTTTGTTCCTCCCTGAAAAATTTTTCTTACTGGGAATACTGTGGAAGCTTGTAAAGCACTTTAGAATTTATTTAAATATCTTTATCTTCCTGGGTTTGAATTGATTGTGAAACAAGTAGCAATGTTGAAGGAAAGAACAAAATGAAAAGGCAATGACTTAGGAAAATTCATATATGAATACAAGTTCCCATCATAAGTGGGATTAAAATGCATCCTTTGGGATTTCTCTGGAAACCAAATAAAAGGCTTTACTCAATACAAAATTTAACACATTTCCATAATGTTGGTAGGCTGTAATTTATTAAACTGGTCTCCAGTGGTTTATTTGTTCTAGTCTTGTTTAGTTTTTGCCATTTTCTACAATACTGAAGGGAAAAAATATTTGTATAGCAACCTTTCAGGTCTTTTTTTTTTTTTTTTTTTTAATTATTTTCTTAGTATAAATTCCTTTGAATAGAAATACTGGGTCAATATAGCTTATTCTTTCATTTTAATCACATATTTGCATTGTTTCCCCACCTGTCAAATTCTACTGTCCATTTATTTTATAGAGCACAAACTAATATATTTCCTGGCAGCTTTTCAAATACTTTCACAACTTATGTTAATTTCTGGCATTTTCTGGGGCTATTAATCATGCTCGATTTTTGTTTCTAATCTGAAATCTGAATGATTCAACTTGACATTTCAAGTCTGGACAAAAACTGTTTTTCATTGTATGGAGACCACAAAATCTTCTGGAATATTTAGTAAACCATCCCAATATGTTTATTTATGTATAAGTACATAAAGATCTGAGGGATAAAATTAAAATAGGCAATTCCTTTTCAGCAGTACTTTGTAATATTGAATTATTTTAGATTTGGCTTCCTTACTCTTTTCCTCTAAACTTAAGATCCACAAGGACTTTCCTTCTGCCTTTAGTTAGCTCATCAATTTGTCTTGGAAGGTTGAACTGGGCTTTCCTCAAGCTCTTTGTAACACTTTCAAGGTATTGGTATATTCTTCTACTTTGCCCCTGTCTGTCTTCTGATATCATACTGTATCCCGCACAGCAACATTGATTGCCACCTCTTCTCAGTCATGCCTTTTTTACTGTCTTCAGCTTTTGGTGTATTCCTCTCTAGGTAGATTCAAGTCAGGAATGGCAGTCTGTTTATATGTTAGCAGGGGCCCTGGGGGTGATTTATTCCACTTGGCTATTAATGTAGTCAAAAAATTTGACCTTTGAAAAAGTAAGTTCATATAATGCTCAAAGCCTAGCTCCACTAAGGGTATGCTGTTTCCTTCATGTATGACCTTTTTGATGTCTCAAATGTGTTATCTGATTATTTAAATAGGTTTTTCTTTCAACATAAAATGAAAGAAAAAGTGAGATGTTAAAAAAAGAGCATAGAATTTGGAGGTAAATTCCTAGTTTCTAGTCCCAGTTCTGTGACTTTTTAACCTATGGGGTCTTGGACAGGTTAGTGAGAATAATAATAATTGCATTAAAGAGTTTGTTGAAAGAATTAAAGGGTATAGAACTTTTAAAATAATATTGTAAATGCTACTTAAATGTATATTAACATTGTACCTTAGCTTCTTTCTTAACTTTACCACTGCCAGGATTTCAAATAAGGATGCTCCTAAAAATTATGTGGCAATAAATCTGGAAATTAAAATGCAATAGGCTACATTCTACCTCAAACATTTCCCCCAAAGACATTGTTTTAATTTTTTTTATGTTTAAAGAAACTTCAGATTACATAAATGTTTCATAAAAAGAATAGGAGATTCCCATAAGCCCCACCCCCTCTCTTCCCCTCCCACACTTCCCCACATCAACAACATCTTTCATTAGTGTGGTATATTTGTTACAGTAGATGAACACATATTGAAGCATTGCTACTAACTGTGGACTATAGTTTACATTATAGTTCACTCTTCCCTGCACAATTTTACAAGTTAGGACAAAATGTGTAATGGCCTGTATCTGTCATTGCAATGTCATGCAGGACAATTCCAATGTTCTGAAAATGCCCCCATGTTACACCTATTCTTTCCTCTCCCTCCCCTCAGAAACTCTGGTGGCCACTGCTTTTTTATCAATAATAAAAGTTCTTCCATTACTATAATAATAATGTCTATTATAGAATAGTAATAAGTCCACTTCAGTCCATTGTTCATTCCCCAGTCTTGAGGATTTGGGGATGGTGATGCCCACTTTGCTTCCCATTGAAATGGAGCTTAGATCCCATGGGGCAGGTGGACAGAACAGACTTGCTTGCAGTTGCAGACTCTCTCTGTTCCTGGGGATGGGCATTGTCCATCATCATCTCCTTGTTAGTAGTCCTGGGTGAGTCCAAAGAACTGGAGAGTAGGTGTTGCAACTCTGCTGAGATTCAGGGCTCAACTGGCATATGAACAGCCAGAAGATTTAAGTCTCTGGGACATATATTTAAAAAGTATAGTACTAATTATGGTTCAAATAAAAGGGGCAGAAGAGCCATGTGTAGGGAAATTGTAAATGAGTCTAACTCCGTTACACTGGGGAACATAAATTCCAAAGTAGAGCCCACTAACAGGTGCCAAATTCCTGAACCTGTCTGCCCTCCCTAAAGTGTCTAGATATCTCTAGAACCCTCAGGAGGCCTGCTGTTTGAAGCACTGTTTACTGTGGCAGTCAGTGAGATCCTCCTGAGATGTGCATAAGTGTAACCTCTGGAATGACTTCCCGACTCACTTTGAAAACTCTTAGCCATAAAAACTCATTTGTATTTAATATTTTCCCCTTTTGGTCAATTAGTAATTGTGTTTCTGGGTGATTGCTAAACATAGAACCTATGGGTAGATGTTTCATCCAAACTTTGCCTGGGAACCAAAAGCTGAGGTCTAGGCTGGCATTTCAGGAACAAACATGGGAAAAGGGTTGAATGGGCCCAAAGATATTGCAAAGCTTTGTATTCTTACAAAGAGGAAATAGAGACAACTCGAGCAAACCAAGGTTGGAAACTAAAGTCAGAATCATTATTCCAAAGTCAAGGAGGCTCAGAAGTAAAAACTGGCTCTAGAAGCTTCCATCATCTGTCTCAACTAGGATGATGCCTGGAAGATAATTCCAAAACCTTCATTAAGTAAATTCAGGACCACTGTTACATGAATCTGTAACTCACAAGGTAAGGAATAGCACATGAAGACACTGAGCTTTTTTATTTCTCTCTCTCGCTTTATTTTCTTGACACCTTCTTAGTCTAGTGGTATGAAAGATGATTGAGGAAAATCTTTGGCAAATATATGCAGGCTATGCTGATTCTGCAAATGCAAGTGACCAAAATCTTTACTGAAGTACTTGTAGGACATCAATGCTCTAACTTGTGATATTTCCCATCACTCAGTTTAAGAAAGCAGCTCTAAGACACAGGAGCTGGTGATTCCTACACCCAGCATAGCTTCCATTAAATGAACAGTGGTACTTGTACCATGGGTATGAGGGGCAGTTGTCTAAGCTTTTTCTAAGTATGGATTATTGAGAAAACAATGATTTGTTTTGCCCAGTTTATCTCCCTCTTATTTTCTATAAAAATCTAACTCTGTGAAGACTATCATACCTTTTGATGCATTACATATAAGAACAATGTTTAAAGGAATAAAACAACTAGGTAAAAATAAAGTATTTGTTAGTAACTTGCTTCTTTAGAGTATGTACACATATACCTTATAAAACTCTAAACCTAAGTAAGTACTGTGAACAACTTTAGAAATTCTTAGGAATTCAGCCTTGGTAGAAAAGTAATGAAACCTAGTAAAACATGTAGGACAATTTTAGCATCAAGGAGTAAACCTAATTCAAAGATAAGGAAATTAATCTCACCTAAAAAGAAGTTCTGAGGTTCACAAGGCTCTAGGATCAGCTGATTCACTGGTTCAAAGATATCATTAAGGACCTTCATTCTTTTATCGTCTTTTCACTCCACCAATTTTTGTTTCTGGGATGTTGGCTTAGCTCCTGTCATGTCTCCAAGATGGTTGTAGCCTTGTCAGGTATCAAATGCAGACATGAAACCGTCCATAGCATGAAGGCATCATGTTTTCCTGTATCTTCTTGCTAAGCCATTCTCAGAAATGCCATGGACGACTCCCCTCATGATTACTGGCTGAAACTGATAAGCAAAATGGGGTGACCATTATCATCTTCTCTCTTTTTTTTTTATATATATACATTTTTATTTTTTAGAGATATATATATTACATAAATGTTACATAAAAAATATAGGGGATTTCCACATGCCCCGCTCCCTACCCCTCACACATTTTCCCACATTAACAACATCCTTCATTAATGTGGTACATTTGTTAAAATTGATGAGCACATTTTGGAGTATTGCCACTAAGCATGGATTATAGTTTACATTGTAGTTTACACAATTTTGTAAGTTATGACAAGACATATAATGGCCTGTATCTGTCATTGCAATGTCATTCAGAACAATTCCCAAATCCAGAAAATGCCCCCATGTTACCCCTGTTTTTCCCTCTCCCTCCCCTCAGAACCTCCAGTGGCCACTGCCTCCACATCAGTGATAAAAGTTCTTCCATTGCTAGAATCACAATAAGTCTATATTAGAAGCTAATCAGCATCTACCTGCTGGAGGTAGGGATGGGAAAGCTTGACAGGAAGCATGTGGCTAAATGAAGGAGGTGTGACTACTTTTAAACAATGAATATCTGATGGGCCATTCTTCTTGGCATCAATGATTCATTGCTTGCCAATCATTTTATCTATTTCTTGCTTACTCCATAAACTCCCTTCCCAAAGTGGCTATTTCACTCTTCCTCTTCTACTTTCACAAACCTCAAATTCCACCTGTTCTACTCTCATTGAGTTTCATTGACTTCGTCGAAACAGATGGAGAGATCAGTCAATTAGCTTGAGCTTGCTAACCTTTCCTCCTTTCCATCTAAAAATTTGTCCATAACTTAGTTCTCCTGCCATCTGTTTATTCATGCATGCATGCATACATTCATTCAACAAATATTATCACCTATAATGAGCTAGGCAATGTGGTAGGCACTGGGAAGATAGCCATGAAGAAAACCTCATTGGCCAAGAAAGACTATATTTCTGTTCTTCCACAGAACAAAAAGTAGTTGGGGACAAAGAGGATTTAGATTTGCTTTTTAAGTGGAATGCATCCATAATGTTTTAAATTAGTAAGTTCATTGAGGAATATACTACTATTCATTTACTCCCCAACCTTACTCTCCTGCTTGCATGAGTTTCCATTTCATATTGAACTACTAAAATTTATGCATAAAACATAAGGAAGTGTCCAACAGTTTTTCTATCTTCCTTTCACAGACTTTTGAGAGAGATCTTTTTTCCTCTGAATACTTTAAAGCATAATAGAATAAAGTAGAAAATGTATACAGTTGTTTTTGCACGTATGAGGAAATATCTCTCTAGTTTTTTTCACTAAACTGAATGATACCTAGCTTACCAGTAGAAAATGAGCTGGATGTTGTAAAAGTGCTGAAGAATTAGCTCAATGCTCCTTCAAGGCTTGTGTAGTACAATTGAGGAGGACATAGTTGGAGTCAGTATGGGAGAAAAGGTGGTAGGAAAAAAAACATTTCTCAATATAATTTTATCCTCTTGGAAGGAACAAATCTTGAGCAGGACCAGTCATTGACAAAATTGCAGAGTCAAGGAAGTTTGCTTCTGGTATATTCAACTTTCCCCTTTTTTGTCTCTTTTTTCCTTCTACTATTGAGATCTCCAGAAATTCTAGGCTCTTTTCCCTCACTCATCTCTAACCAAATATGTTCTCATGAAAGTCTGTGATATTTATCAGAAAACTCTGAATATGCCATGGGGTGTCTACTTACAAGTATATTTGTATCCTGGGCCTCTTTACTTAAGGAGATGGAAAACCTTTGCTCCTTGGCATCAGGGAAAGTTGAGAGAAATATTCCCCAATGGAAAATTCCTAGCATCTCAGAAATATATCATGTAAGTCACTTCCACTTGTGCACATTCTTTGCTTCATCCTTTCTGTGTACACTTCTCTTCCAAACCATTTAAAGGCCTGGTTTGTAACCCTATTTGATAATAAACTCCCCTTAATCTTCAACCTCTTCACTGGACACTCCATTTACTCTCTTTTTTTTAACTGAAACCTGGTTTCTCCTAAGACATCCCTTCCTCTTTTAAGTAAAGGGGTGCTAGTTCTTCCATATCTCACATGCCACAGGGCACAGAAGTGGGAATCAGCAACTCAATGCTCTTCCAGACAGATTCCGCACTTGCATGCATAGAAATGTAAAAACACTGCCTCCTTTGAGGCTCTGACATCTATTATCCCTCCATTTTCCAAATCTGTTTGTAATGCTATTTACTGACAACCTCTAGGTAAAGAATTCCTGTCCACCCTGAGCTCTGCTTTCATTCTGTGTGAATTTCATGCCCATATAAAGGAATAACCATCCCTACAGTCTCATTGTTTCTTTTTCAATTCTAATGACTGAATTCTAATGCAATTAGAATTATCATTTTAGCCATCCTACTCCTGGCCACATGTTGAAATTTCTACCACTCATACCATATTGATGTGATCTCCCTCACATAAAGTATATGTATTTTCAGCATCAAATTCTCTCCTTCCACCTTTAGGCAATGCTCCCTCAACACCTGCTATTTCTCCTTATACATACATTTGTTCTCTGAACTTCTTCATTTTATTCTAGTTTCTCATCTCATTCTGGACTTATAGCCACCATGGACCACATAGCCAATATATACCTGTCAGTAATTCAATGTCCAGTAGATATTGGTAGGAAAGAGGAAAGGAAATGAATAAACATACATTTTGATCTAAATCATCATGGAGAAATTACATTTCCTATCCAATCCTGATAGATTCTTACCACCACATCTTTTGTATCACCAGACAAAGGTGTACCCTTAACAGAGTGAAAGAGAGCTTGACAAAGGAGATGCACACGGAAGTCAAAAAGAATCTACCGGGAAGGCAACTAAAGTTTATTTCAAGACAAGTCATTCTGAAATCTATTCAAATTATTTGAGAGTTTTCCATGCAGAGGTTGTGACCTGAAAACCAAAGTATCAAAATAGAATTGAACAGGAACTGAGAAATCTCGAAATTTCAAAAAAAACTTTCAGGTTGAAGACCCCTGAACCCAGCGTCTGGCATCTAGCAGGCACTCAGTAAATAGCCTACAGGAATGCGGACATTCACAGTGTTTTAGAAGTTTTTGAACAGGTAGAACAGAACTAGCAAGTCTGTAAGTTATCTGCAGTTATCTACACTGACTACATAATTTACCTGCTCTTTGTGAGCACCTTCAATCATTGGCATCAATATGCTGGTGGACCCAAATGTATAATAGTACATTTACCAACGTGTCTACTAAAGCTGTCCACCTGGATGTCTCATTAGCATTTCAAGCCCCATATTCTAAAGTGAAGCTCTTTATTTCCTCCCCCAAATATACTCCTTCTTCTATATTTTCTTAACTCCATTAATTGCACCAGCAAAAGAAACTGTAATAACATTTTAGACTTCTCTGTTATGTTCATAATCTAATAAATCATGTTCATCATACCTCAAATATTTTTGAAACTGCACTCTACATTTCCTCTATATTATTACTATCTTAAGGCATTATCACCTCATCCCTCACTGGACTACTGCAGTAGTATGAGTCTCTCTATTTCTAGTTTTATTCAAATCCCATAGTAATCTATCTTAATTTCCAGCTCTGTTGTTTCCTAGTTTAAAAATCTCACAGTGGCATCTCATAACCTATGGGAGAAATTTTTCCAAGATCTAGATTTTCTAGACCTATCCATCTATGTTACCCACCTTATCTGTATAAATTACATTATTGCAAAAACTAAAAGCCACTAAACATTTCCCTGCATCCACACCATGCTGCTAAGCCTCTCCTCTCTCCCATATACACCATATTTCTTTTGCCTGATGACCCATCTTCCTACAGTGAACTCCTACTCATCCTTTAAGATTTATGCTAAGGAGCATATTTTCCCTGAAGTTTTTCATGCCACTCTAGTCTGGGTTAAGTAGCCCCTCTCTGTGTTTATTTCCATCATGGAACTTCCCACATTATTTCAAAAGTATCTGCTTTCATTCCATCACCCCACTCTTGACTTTGAAATTATCAATGGCACAGATTTGTATTTGACTTACCCATGCGTTCCTATCAATGCACAGGACCTAGACTGTCAATAAATGGTTTTGAATGATTTAAACTAAACTTGTGTTCTAGACACCCAAATGAGTGAACACAATTTAAAGTCCTATCACCAGATCCTTCAATGGCTGTCCTTGTTAACTCTACTATTTATTTGCAAAATGGGGCCAAGAAAGAAAGCTAAACAATAAGCTTTTGTAGCCTTGTTTCTAAAATTAGTGACATGTAATCTAAGATTACTGACATGATGTTCAAAGGAAATACCATGAACTTTGGAATCAGAGAGGCCCAATTTCTTATCCTGGGTCCCCCACTTATAAACAGTGTGACCTTGGACATGATACTGAGCAAAAGCAGTTTCTTGCCCTATGCCCTTCATTAATAAACCATTCCTGAGACATTGGAGTTTCAAAGAGAGAAAGAGTTTATTTGCTTGCACATAACGAAGGAAGACAAGGACCTTAGGACCCAAAAACTGCCTCTGGAAACTGCAGTAATCCTGGTAGTTTTATAATACCCAAGTTCAGCAGTTTATGCTAATGAGGAATTGGAGTGGGGGTGGCTCAGTTTCCTTCATTAATAAACATTAAAGGGCTGGAGAGGTTCGGGGTTGGGAACAAAACCTGGGTGAGTCAAAAAGTTATTAGGATCACAAAACAATCATTATCAGAGATCAAAGTACCTGGGGATGGGGCAACAGTCACAAGGTTTTTCTTATGGATTTCAAACAGAGGAGGGTAGAGTAGTGACCATTTCCATAGAAATGTTCTTATACAAGAGTAATATCCCTCTGGAATACTTACCATAATAGCAGGTTTTTAGTTGGAAATGACGATGTACAAAGGGTGAGGTCGCTCTAGCCAGTTTCAGTAATTTCAGATATTAAATAACCTTCGGCTATTTTATAATACACTGGAAGAAAAATGATTCCGTAATCAGAATTATTTGTTAATATTTAACCCTTGATCACAGGCATACTGTCTGCCTCCTCAGAATGAGAATATTAGTCCGTATTTTACAGGGTTGTGTTAAGAATTGGGGATAATTTGCAGAAAAGGGCCTGGTACACTGAAAATCTGTTGTTGCTATTATTTCTGTATGTATATTATGCCTTTGAATATAATTACAGAAAACTAAACATTTTATTTGAAAAACAAGTTAATATTCGAAAAACACTTAGTGCTTAGCATGCTTATTAATTATATAAAGTATGTATTATATATATGAGTTAGTAAGCAGCTAAAATATATATGAATTTATTATATAATAGAAATGAATATTTTTAACTCATGTTTTATAAGCTATAAACTCTGAAAAGCTTAAATTATTCTTAATTGACAATTCTCGATTTCTGAAATAAACCACATTGCAAAGAATTGTACATCTGCAGTGGACACTATTGAAGTATCTATTAGTTACTTTGAACAGCACATTATTGGTGAATGGAATAATGAATAAGTGAATGAATGAAAATGTGTTCCATTCAAGTATCTGGTTAACATAATTAAACTGTAATTATAGAATTATAGTCGGGCAAGAAAGGATTCTATCTGAAAACAAAGCTGAGCTTTCGAATCGGTATTAATGACATTTTCACACCTTGTTTTGAATTAAGAACTACTGGAAAGTTCTTTTTTAAAATAATCCCTTGCTTTATTGGAACAAGTTTTATTTGTGAATACTTTTACCAATAGAGGGTAGGTTTTGATGGAATGGAATGTTTAGGATTTACTTCATAAAGAGGGGTACCTGGCAGTGTGTGTGTGTGTGTGTGTGTGTGTGTTTGTGTATGTGCGTGTGTGTGAAAGAGAGGGAGAAGGAGAGGGAAGCAGAAGGTGAAGGAGAAACAGTGGAATTTATGAGGATGAAGAGTGCAGGAGTTCTGACTTACCTATGAAAGATTTCAGTGATTAACTCACTATTAGGCTAACAGAAAATATTCAAAAGTAATTTAAGGAGCTCTTTGTAAAGAACCAAATGACCACTAATTATATTGATTAATTTAAGCAGTAAAGCAGTATTCTGGTTGTGCGACCCCATTCACAAACATGCACAAAATATTTTCTGTTGAAATGTGGAGTTTTATTCAAGGATTGGTACTTCACAAGGGATTCGCCATTAAAGGTGTTTGGTGAAGTAAAGTCTACTCAGTCTGGCTTGGTCTGATGCTCTACAACCTTTGACAAAGTCTTTAAGTTTTTGTCCTCTTTTTTTATGGCTAGACTTAAAGTTACCTGTGTGCATACTGTCTTCTTTCCTTCTTTCTTCCACTATACCATGAGCTCCATGAGGCAGGGCCAGTGGATTATTTATCTCTATATCCTCAACAGAAACTTTTGCCTGGAATTTAATAGATGCTCAACTAATGTCGACTGAATATATTATTCATTACATTCATTTAGCTTAGTGTAATGAGCCATTTTCATTCAAATACTAAACACTTTTAACATCTTAGAAGACAGAAAAAAAAAATAAGAGGAAGGCCTCTACTTTAGGACTAATAATAATTTTTATCTTTATTTTATTTTATATTAGTTTGAGACAGCAGGAAAAGAACCAAAAACTAATGTGATCTTTTAAAGGGTAAATAAGTCTTACAATAGTAACTCACTTTAAAATTGCCTATTGAATACTGGGAACATGAATGAAGTGGTAGCATATCAGGTTATGGTTTTAGAGGGAAAAAAGATAATAAACCTTAAGAATCTAGGGCCCCTGCAAGCTCTACTAGCTTATGACTTATGACTTTGGTCAAGTCAGCTGAGTAAGTTTCCATTTCCTTATTTGACAAACAAGGATAGCAATGCCTTCTTTACGTATTCCACAAGCTTAAATGAATGAGTAAAAGATATTACTTCTGTGAATGCACCTTGACTTGGAAAACTGTCATTCAAATATAAGGACTCATCAAGATGTATCAAGGAGCGGACTAATGTTGGGAATCTCATAATTTGTTTCAGGTGAAGCATCTAGTACTTCCCAGGAGTGAAGCATTACAAATTCTGATACAAAAGCTGTCTAAGCCAATTTAGGCAGTCCAGTACTACAATTTAATTTTTATGTAAACCTTTCACATCCACAGTGTCTACCATATTATTCAGACATAATAGACCTCAAAGAAAGTCTGCAAATGATAAGGATTGGGGAAAAAAAAAAAAAACTGATAATGAAAAGCAGCACATTATAATGGTTAAAAGGGTGGGTCCTAAAGTTAGATGCCACATGTTCAAATCCCAGCCCCAGCACTTACTATATGTCTTTGGTCTACTTAATCCTTATAATCTTAGGTTTCCACTTAAGTAAAATGGAAATAATATTAGCATTGCCTCTGTTACAGAGCTGTTGTCAGGATTAAGCTTAGGTAAAATTCTAGTACAATGCCTGGCACATGGTAAGTGCGAAATAAATTCTAATTGGTCAGTATTCATCTATTTCCAAGATGCTAGGAATTGCACATCCTTTATCATTGACTATTCAATGTGATGAATTCACAGATTAATAGGTGATGTAAAGGTGTAGATTACATTTGCCTTGACCAAGAATGAACAAAACCATCCCCACGGTTATCTAACTACCATCACAATCATCTAACAAGTACTACAGTCCCCCATTGTCTTGAGAAGCAGGAACCCCTGTTTCGGCATGGGGTGACCCTCTTTGCAGCCACGGCTGTCCCCCAGCCTGGCAGTTAAGCACGCAATCATGTCTTTCTGTTTGCTCCTGTCCTTGTTCATGCTCACCAGGTACAAAGACAGGAGACTGGCCCAGCACAAGTCGGAAATAGAGTGTTTCACCCCCAAAGGGAGTATGGGGAATGGTGGGAGAGCAACAATGAGCAGGTAAGCAAACTTTGAGTGGCCTGAGGTGCTGTGAAGTCAATGTATGTGAGCATAAAGGAACAGGCGGCTCCCTGGTCCAGGTCCTCACTTAACTGTGCGTCTCATACAGTATGTCCAGCCTGGGCCACCGCTGATTTTCTATGTCTGTTTGATTTGCAAAACCCATGCCATTCTCTTGTGAAATGACGGGAGCCTCCTGTCCCAGCTGCCGCTGTCTCTCAGGGCTGTGCGCTTTGCATGTCTGAAGGCTTAGCTCACGGTCAATTCCCCCATGGATTTTACTTACTGGTCAAATGGTTCTGGAGTTTGCAAAGTGGGAGAGATTGGAGGACGTTCACAGCCCAGGACTAGCCAGTCCTTTAAGAAAACAAATGCAAAGGCTTTTTGGTTTGAGGGTAGGACTGCAATTGAGGAAAACCCCAGCCTCTGAACCCAGACAAGTCCGGGAATTAATCTTTCTTTGACTGTAACATCATCTCACAGCCAAGGGCAAATGCTCTGCCAAACCAGTGGGCTGCAAAGGCAAGAGGCTTCTCTTGAACTGAAATGGGAAAAGCTAATCCTCCTCTAGCTACCTTAGCTTTGCAGCTCCTTTAAGTCCTCCTGTTTGTTCTGAACACTCCCTGTCACTGAGCTGTGCATGTTCCTTCAAAATAGGTACCAAAACTGAGTTATATACAGTAAATTGGGGTGTTTGGATCTATAAGCATCAACTGAGCTGTGTTGCATGAAATGAGTGTGCTTTTTTGCATGGTACTAGGTTTTAAGAAAAGGACTCTGGAGATAAAGACTGCCATGATTGGCATTAAACAGGCAGAGAACGCTGGAGGAGTCTTGAATTGGGGCATCACTCACTATGAGCTAATACCCCACCTCTGTTGTGTTGTAGCATTTCCAAATCCATCTGTGTTACAAAGGTGTGGAAGGGAAGCTCTTGGAAATTAGCCTGGGTCAGAGGATAGAGAAAGTACAGGAAGCAGAGTGCATATATTTATTTATATGTGCTTGTGTGTGCATGTGCTCAGAGCAGAGCTTGAGCTGTATAGAAAGAAGATAATCCTCTTTAATCCTGTTGAATTTTCACCTACAGAGTTGTGTTGGCTTCCTCAGTGGTGGGGCCCTTCTGGTTTCTAAAATTATGACTCGCTGTATTATGCAACTTCTGGTGGGTCAATCACATAGCAATATGAGAGGATGGTGCCTGGAGCTGTGTAGCGTATAGCTTGAACAGTAACTTACGGCAACCTTGGCCAAGAGCTTGGCTGCCTTTGTCCATGGCTTCCACAGACGATGCCATGTGTATATGTCTAGGCACATAAGTGTGTACGTTGGCGTACCTGGTATCTTATGCCCACGATCCCTTTACACAGCTATCTTTGGATCTCCCTGTGTCAGAAAAAACAAAGCCTCAGTGGATCATTTTGCAGGAGTAATTTAACAGACTGATACTAAGGGTTCAGACTTCTTTTCTCGTAGCTATAACAAAGCGGCACAATCTCTGTCATTGAAAATCAGGCAAACATCATCGGAGTCATCTGGACAAGGTGGAAGCACCTGAATTAAATAAGGGAACAAGGGATCTGCCAGAATGACTTATGATTTGGGGCAATTGCCTAGGACTGGGGTTCCCAAACCTGGTAAAACTGGCTGCCTATCAAACCTACTGGAACAAAATGTGGAGGGTTCAGCCCAGGAATCTGTCATTTAGCAGGCATCGGAGGGCATAAACTGTCCGTAAACTGATATTTTGGAACAAGTCAGTCATCTAGGAAATTACATGAAACTGTTCACAGCAAACATTGGATTTTCATTTCTGGCATCCAGTATTCTTGGGAGTGTTTAGTCAGTCCTGGGATTTCTCAGAGCTGATCAGCCCCAGTTCAGACTTGCCCAAGACTTGCTTAATTGAGAACCGGGGTGGGGAGGGAAAAGAGAAGGGGAAGTTGGGACACAGAGGTTCAGGGCCCCCAGATCAAAGAGACCAAGCTTCCTTTGGTCAGATCCATATTTGTGATGGTAGCATCTTAGGAAGTGAATGTGTCCATTCTGGAAATGGTCCAAATTTCTTTAGGACTGAGGCACACTGGAAGCAGCAAGGTACCTTTTACCTTTTGTTTCCTCACTTAGTTGGACAGAGCCAAGGTCAAGACAAGGCTTTTGGTATTAATAAGAGGGGAAAGCACATACTGTGGCAAAGACAGTTCTGTTAGAGTGACCACCTCAGCCCCACAGATCCACATAGTTATTAGGGAACAAATGGCCTTCCCTTCCTACTTCCTCTTTCTTCCCATTTATCTAACATTTCATGAAAACTGACAGAGTGGGGGGTAAGAATCTTTCAAAACTATGAGAGAACTTTCCCTTAAGGAGGGGAAAGGGCCTGAAGCTATACAAAGGGAGAGACCAAAATTCCTGGGGTCTTCCTATCATTTTTCCAATGTCATATATGTTCATATAAACACACACATGCGTTTACACACATACACACACATTGACTTTTAAATCCAGGAGAAATAAGTTTGACATTAAAGGGAAAAGATGTCAGAGAGGAGGCAACTGCAGTATAAACCCTTTCTAAGGAAGGGGGTTGGAGGAAGTTTGCTTACTCTGGAATTGAATGGAAGGGCTGGGAAAAGGACAACTATATGGCGAGGAGACTTTTATAGGTACTTTTAGTATCAGCTGGTAAGGAACCTCTTTCTTACCCACCCCACTCTCTCCTCCCACTTGTTTCCCACAGTCACAGGCCATTGTCACAATGACACCAGGTTGTTCTTTACTCTTGAAAACATCTGGACTAGTTCTGTGGCCGATGCTGAACAACCGACTCCAAGAATGGATTAAGGGAAGTTCAAATAACCACAAAAAAACCCAGAAGTATCACCCTATATCCCATTTGCCCATAATTGCTATAATGAAACTGGGGAATGGCTAGAACCCTGAACTTGCGTCTGATGTGATTCGCCCAGAGCCCAGTTGCTTGACAGCAAAAGGGGCAGTTTTACAATGTATTTAGTCCTAGTGGAGAAGAACGCCATTATCTTGATCTGTGAGACTGGCAGGGTCTTAGAGACTCTCCTTCATGACCCCTTCCTCTTCATCTCCACCTTTGGAAAGGATGAGAAAAGAATTTGTGCACATAACACTCTTGCTTCCTGAAATATGTTGCTGTTTTCCATTTATATGAACAGGTTTGTTTTTTTTTTCCTTCTGTCTGAATATAGAGTAACTTGTCATCTGTTCATATTTTCCCGGTGGACAGTCTGTGTTTCATTCAGAGCAGAGTCCTCCTAATTGCAGGAGAAATGAAAGAATCCTAAACAGGGAGGTGCACTAAGATCTGGAAGTTCTCTAAACTGTATACTGTGTGAGTTCATTCTGAGATGGGACACCCACGGGATTGGCTAAAAACTGGACAAAGAATGTTCCTATCCCCTGTCTCGGCAGGGGCATTCCATCTGTGTACTTGTGGGCATCTGCATTCTGATGTGCTCAGGCTGCACCCCATGAAGGAGAGGCCCAGGCATTCTGAGGCTCCAAGACTCTCTTTGACACTTGAAATCAGTAGATCTATAGCTCACCTGCAGGGCTAGAAGAAAGGAGGGTGCTAAAGTGTTATTTTCCTGACATACAAAGAAGGTAACTTTTATTGTTGCTATGACATGATATCTTTTATGAGAATCATTAACCCCCCAATAAGTTGAGCAACTGATTTTTACCTCGGAGATGCAGCATCTAAGTTTAGTGGGTATAAATTTTTAATAAAGCCCTAGAGAATCTGGTAATGGTGATGTCATAAGGGTAAATCTTCAATTAGCAGGACCTCAGATTTTGTAAAGTAGACCCAAAAGGTGAACTCCGTGTTAGGATTGTTTTGCCTTTCATTCATTCAATTATCTATTCATTCATGTAACACTAATTTATTCAGTACTTACCATAAGCTAAGCATTTACTCGAATCTGGAGATAAAAAGATGACTAAGACATGAAAAACTGTAGTCTAATGGGGAAGGAATTAAAAAAAAAAAAACAGATCATTGTAATGCAGTACAGAACCCTTCTCTCTAGGACATTGGTTTTATGTATGCCTCAGATTAATTCCTCATTTAGTATCATAATCTGTAGCCTATGCCAGCAGAAAAGAATTAGGAGTAGTAGACTCAAAATAGTAATAAAACTGAACTGAATGTTCAGAAAGGGCTATGGAAGAGAAAGACTCTATCTTTCCAGTACAGTAGAGGCAAGCTAGTTACTTAGCAACAGATTAGGACTGTTGCAGTAGCATCCTCCTCAATTCTCCCCAGAGTCATTCCTGAATTAGGGTTCCAATTTATATTTGGAGATGTTTTAAAAAAAACAAAAGCAATAACAATTGCTGTCATTACTAAATTGTTATGGATAAGACACTGTAATAAGTCCCTTCACATATTTTATGAGTTAAATTCTCCCATGGAGGCGGGTGTGGCTCAATCGATAGAGCGCCCGTTTACCATATGGGAGGCCCCGGGTTCGCTTCCCGGGGCCTCTTTGTGAGGACAGGCCGGCCTGCACGGCGTGGTGGGCTGATGCAGCAGGACCTCACAGCAAGGGGGAGATAAGCAGACACAGAAAAAACACACAGCAAATGAACACAGCAAACACAAGCAGCAAGGGGGGGGATAAATAAATAAATAAATAAATCTAAAAAAAAAAAAAATTCTCCCATGAACTTTATTAGGAAGGTATATTAAATCATACAGTGATTTAGTGAAAATCCTAAGGTAAGAGAGAGTTAAAATCTTTGTTCTGGCAATAGCCAGGGTGTGACCTTGCACTGCCATTTTACTCCTCCAATCACCGTTTTCTGTAAAGTGAGGATAAGAATGTAGCATGCCCCCTACTATGTTGCTGTGAGGATTAAATGAGATAATGCAGGTACCACACTTACTATAATACTTATACACAGCAAGCACTGGATAAATTTCAGTTATTATTACTATCACTCAATGTTATCCACATTAGAAACCTCCTTTAAATCTTCTCTTTCACTCTCCACTCAGGTTATTTTCTCAAAAAAGTCAATTCTGGGAAAGTTAATAAAGTGCCACCCAATAATAAAAAGAAAATAAACTTAATGCTCTAATACCCCTGTTGCAAAATTCATGTTCTCCCATGGTTATCTGTAAAAGCAGCCAACATTTTTGGGGAGCTTACATAAGCCAGACACTGTTTTAAGTGCTTTACCTTAAAGTATGGTATCTTATTTAATCTTTGTAAAAAGTAAACAGTAAAGCCCGCATTGGAACCCAAACCAGTCTGACTCCAGAATGCACACTCTAACCACTATGGTATCTGTCACCTAGGATAAAATCCAAACTCACTTGCTCAGAATACAATGTCCTTCACAACCTAACCTTAACAACTCGCTGACCTCCATGTCCTCTGTTTCAGCACATTGTTTTCCTGACACTCCAAATTTCTTACCATTCCCTGGACACTGACTCCTCTCTACAATAATACTACATCTTAACATGGGCTTTTTTCTGCCTGGATTACTCTTCTTTTCTCCTTCTATTCATCTTCTCCAACCCCCACTCCTATTCTACCTGTTGACCCCCTATACGGTATTCAAACCTAACTCTAATGTCAGCCCCTTTTTGAAGCTTTTCTAATAATTCTTTAGTCTCTTATCCCTTGTCCATAATTCTGAAGTATTTTTGGTTTGCCTCTGGTATTGCATGTTATCTTGTCACCAGTGACTTCTCACGAAACTTGAGGTTTTTTGAGGACAAAGACCTTGTCTTGTTGATTTTTGTAGCCTCGGTACCCAACAGTGCTATGAGTCTATTGATTGAATCAACCAGTCAGTCTTGTTCAGGGAGAGCCCTTTTGTATGTGAGTAACACTATTTTAGGGACCATGGGCTGTTGAGGGAAGTATAAGATCATGTCCACCCTAAAGGAACTGGTAATCTTAATAAAAATAAATAAATAAAACTTACTTAGATGGAACCTACTAGAGCAATAGGTTAAATAAAGATGTTAAAGCTGTAATCCAAATAATAAGACCTTGATTTGGATAGAGAGGGGAGAAAGCCACAAGATGAGCAGTTATAGGGTCAAGTTTCAAGTTTCAAGTTGGAAGAAAAGTTCACAAAACATATTCTGAAGAATACTAATCAGGTATAAGAGATGCAACATGGGGGTGGGGAGGGGAAGTCAAGAAGGGGGTAAGGATGAAAATAATCCAGCAAACACTACATGCTACATCCCTTTCTTGAACATTCTTAGTGAACATTAGCATAATAAAGGCTTTGAGTTTGACAGAAATTAGTTTAATTTTGTTTAACTTATTTGACTCTAGAACCATTTATTCATGAACCATCTGTCATTCCTAGTTTATATACCATTTGTCAATTGATTTTATAAAATGAAAGGAATAAAATGATATATTCCGAGCCTATAATAATCCTTTAAATCTTATTATAAGCAGTTTCCCAGGAAAATATAAGACCAAAAAAAAAAAATTCTTAGAGTCTTGCTAATGTTTTGGTTATTTGTATAGAAATTACTAGCTTTATTAATTGCCACAAATATAAACCAGATTCATAATTCCCATTGCTTATTTTTCCAAAATAATCATTAATTGCTATAAGTACATTCAATATAGGTTATTAAATTGAACAATCTTCTCGTCAGCCTCTGAGAAGCATAAAAAGGATTAGTAGTAGGAGTACTTGGATTTCATGACCATTTCATCTTAGGTTATCTGCTCAATCCTCTTCTTATCTAATACCCTTTTTGTTTTTTGTAAAAAGGAGGAGCTAGTCAATGCCTTTTGCACTTGTCTGTGAAACACGTATTTTTGTGTGTGCATGTCTGTGTGTGTAGACACACATATACACACAGTGGTTTATTCAACTCTGAATGCTTTTACTTGAGACAATTTGACATCTTGATTTGCTGTAAAATTGAAGAAGGAAATAAAATAGTTTGTAATGCAAAAAAAAAAAAGCCAAACAAAGCATGGAACAGCCTGTCTTGTAGTCAAGTACAAACTTATATACTCTAGAGGAGGAAGTGAACTCTACAGGGATACTTTCTATTTTCAGTCCCACGTCAATAACATGGGTAAAATCTTGCAATAGGGTCCACCTAATCTTATTGCCACATTCCCATTAGTTGGAAATTGTGGGCAAAGCTGAGTGCTCTGAAAATCTACTTTAATTATTCCATCTAATCCCAAGGGCCATGAGTCATTTTGAACTGATTCTTCAAAGCAAGGAGTATTTACTTAAAATAATGTTTGTTCATCACATTATGCATAAGGCAATATGCTTCCTGCTGAGAATTCAAAGAGGTATGAAATAAGGTTTCTAAACCTAACAATTTTTGCCATTACACTCTACATGCCTTTAAAGCAGAGGCTATGCTTTTATATCTTTATCTTCTCTACCCCTAGAACAACTCATCAACGGAAAGTCATGGGTTTTAGTATTAGATATAACAGGATTTAACATCTTAAGTTTTTCTACCTTTGTACACGCAAGTTCCTTGAACCTCTCTAAGCCTCAGGTTCATAGTTTATAAAATGGGCATGATGCTGATAACTGTCTCATAGATTGTTCTGAGGAAGTAATAATGTCATTATCTGAAAAAAAACATATACCCAGACACCAGATATAAATACAGAAAACAATAAATTTCAAGTGAAAAAAACGTATTAATCAGGAACAGCTATTTTTTTCACTGACTGATTTTCTCAGGGTCCAGAGAAAGGAGAGATCCCTGTCTCCTTTGAGGTATCAAGAAGATTGACATAAGCGGAATAGTGTGTCCAGGGTAGACGTAAGAAGCGGTTTTAATAGTGCAGGGATACAGTGTTTAGCACCCTAAGCATCCCAAAGGGCATGTGACTGGAATTGACTTAGTGCCCCTGTCTGTGGCATGTGTCTGTTTTAACCAATAAGAAAAATTAATCCAGGAAAATTGCCATCTTAAACCTGGAGCCTCCTATAGATTATAAGCATGTTGGTGGTGAATCTCCAATCAAGAGTCAAGCTTTAAAACTCTAACACTATCCATACATTAGGTTTAACTTCCAAGCTTTTGCTAAAGCGCTTCAACTAAGATCGAAAGGAATCTTGTCCGAACAGAAATCATTTTTCCAGTAATTATGTAAAAGTCCTGGCACACTCTCTTATCCTAAGCTTCCTCCGGTTTCACCTCTGCAATGTTCCAGTCACTGCTTTGCCCTTATTGATACAGAACTTTGGATTTTGTCCTCCTGTTATTTTAGGAAAGGAGCTTGGCTTTGCCATTTCCCTGGAAGCTCCACAAGGGTGTGTCTTGTTAACTCCCGGGGCACGTGTGCATTTTGGCGCTTAGCATAGAGACAGCATGGCGGGTATGACTCTGGATTGGGGATCAGATTTGAGCTATTTTTCTGCCATTTAATTCCTGTGTGACTCAGGCAGCTTAGCTGAGTTCCACAAGCCTCCATTTTCTCATCTTAGTGCCAGTTTAATGATACTTGCATTACCAAGCAAGCGTTCAAGATGGTCTAATCCCATTTATTTACCTGTCAGCCCCAGCCCATTCGCTTTATACCTGGTACCCTGCTAAAAACACATCCTCACTGCTCTTGGAGTGCTCCAGGTCTAGGGCAGGAAGAGATTTGTAAAACGTAATAACACCACGTGATAAGAGCTTTGTCAGGCAACCTACATCTAATCTTCACTGGAGCACTTCAACTAAAGCCTAGAATTTAAATCTCAGGTAGGAGAAGTTTAGTTTGTTTGTTTGTGTTCCCTTTATTAGAGAAGTTGTGGGTTTGCAGAACAACCGTGCTTAAAATACAGGATTCCCATCCTATTATTAACACCTTGCACTGATGTGGAACATTTGTTACAACCAACAAGATCACATTTTTATAATTACGCTATTCATTATAGTCCATGGTTTAACTTAAGGTTCACTGTATTTGTAGTGTAGTTCCATGGATTAAAAATATATATATTGTTACCATACAACCTAACATTTCCCCTTTTAATCACATTCAGATATATATTTCAGTGCTGTTAATTATATTCACAATATTGTACTGCCATAAAGCTTTCCTCCAGGTACTGACTGGGTCAAAGAAATAGCTTAATTTGAGAAAGATAACTCTGTGATGACCCAACAAAATACCAATGCTTGCTTCATGTTCCTGTGCTGTCTCCTACTTTGTTAGATGCTTTCTCTTTATGAGGATACTCTTAGACATTTTGACCAAATCTGAATGGATATGAAACATCTTGAAAATAGCCCCTATTGCTGTCAAACCAAAGAAAAGTTGAAATAGGGCTCTGTGGTTCTCCTCCCACAGGGATTTTATTAGGGAATAAATGATTGATAAGAGATATCTTCTGGGGGAATTAGCATGGACACATGTAGCTACTGGTCCCTCCCCAGCCACTGAGAGAGAAGTGAAATCCCATGTCACAGGATTGTTGGAAGGTTTTTATGGTATAATACACGTGGAATTAGTTTCCTTGACACCTTTGCAATTCATGCATTGATCAGGGTTTATTTATCGGATATTTTAACATTTTCCCAAGCCTTAAGTCCTCGTTCAGCTTCACTTTATTTATAAATCCTTCCTTGAGCAATTCCATCCCTCAGTGAACAACCTTTCCTCTGAAATCCTCTAACACGGACCAGGAAAACCCAATGGACAGGGACAAATGTGTTTTCTTGGACAATCATTTTCATATGAGCAACTTCCTTCCCATCCTCACTTTTGTCACACTGGTTAGCTTCTTGGCACTGTAATTAAATTACTCTCTTAAATCTACTCTGGGCACCACTATTTTGCTTATGTCAATCTTCTTGGTTTCTCATCACCTGAAGGGCTAATTAACTCAACAAATATCAATTAGGCTTTAATATTTTTCTGAAATAGTACTGGTACTGGGGCCAGATGAGGTGGTAAGCTCAATGGATGAAGCTGGCTGATGGTTTCAAGATGATGGCATGGTTTCTGCATTCAAATTGTTTTACTTGAGCTGGAGAAAGGAGACCAAAACACACAAAGCATTAAACAGCAATGTAGCATTTTTATAGCTGAAGAATAACATAAAAAAGAAGCCTTGAGTATTTCTTTATTTATTCATTCATTCATTGATCAAGCATGTAGATTGCAAATGAATCTAATAATTCAAACATCCCTCTGGTTTAATATATTAGACTACGAATCTGTTCCAGAGACTGATAAGAAGCCAAGGCTACCATAAATGAGTTATTCAGAAAATATAAGAAAAGAGAAGAAAGAAGATACATGTAGGCTGCAGGTGGCCAGGAAAAATTTTAAAGTGGGCAAAGAAGTCCAAGCTTAAACATCTGATGCCTTAACTTCTACTAAATTCCACTACAGTCAAAATCGGCTACTGGTCTTATCTTGAACATACCCCCTTGTGGGTTCTTAAACTTCTGTCACTACTTTTTTTCATGAAAGGCAGTGCCCATCACTTTCTTTTTATACTTCACCATACTTTACCAATTATCTTAGGTCTGTCTCCTGTGGGCAGCCTTTGCTAGCCACTCAAACTGGAAATGGTTTCTCCATCTGGTGAAGTTTTGAATCCCTTGTGATCTGTACCGTGTAGGAGTACAATGAACTGATTGTTCCCATGCCCCATTGACCTCTCTCACCTTCCCTGCCCTTAGAGCCCTTCTACCTGCCCATCTGCTTCTTCATGTCAGTAGCCCCAGCGAAAGGAAGTGCAACCTCTTTCTATTAAAATGCTCTGAATAACTCACATTGTTAGCTTTGTTCTGTACGTATCTTCTCTCTTGATTTCAATTTTACCTTCTTTGAAGGAAGTCTCATATCAATAACTCTCACCCACATTATCAAAAAAAAACAAAAAACACTGATGTGTTGCAATCATTTGTGAAAATTGTCACACGTGATTTGTTGCCAATATTAGTTCAGATAACCAACATTTTCCAAATAGTGCGGGTTTAAGGTCATGCCTGCCACTGCACTATTCTCATTTACGGGTATTTCAAAATAAGTCAGAGAGGAAATGTCATAGTTACAACTTTCAAGGTAGCATTAAATGTGCTACACTTAGCACAATTGTCTTTTAGTGCATCACAGCATAAAAAAAACTCTAGAACTACTGTATCGTACTAATTTGCATGGCTTTAGGCTTCAAGAGCTTTCGTTATCAGGGCATCCAATCATTATCCCTGACAAAAGTGGTGCTCCATCAACCTGTACTATTAGAGTTCACAATCAAATAGAGATGTAGGGTGCTTTCTTGAGACTGCAAAGTATATGATGGAGAAGTACAGAGACATAAGACGAGTAAGAGAGGATATACATCAAATATTAACTTATCTACTTAAAATACATAAGCTGTCATCCCTAGATACCACGTGAGGCTTCTCTTACATAAAATAAGGAGAGCTCACTTAAAAAAAATATATATGGACATTGTGATATCATGCAAATTGGAACTGGAAATCAAGAGATGGTACTAGCCATTTGTTAACTGTGTGACCTAAGGCAAATCACCTAATCTTACTGCCCCCCTCCCAATACCCTCCATTTTCTCATCTTTGGATGGGGGATAATGACATCAATCTTACCTACCTTTGGCAATCAGAGTGTTCCTAAAAGTGCTTTGTAAAGAACTATGCAAATATAAGGTAGTATTGCTTTGATTATCATGTCTGTATTAGATAATTTAGTCCTTGAATTCATTTCCATTTACACAAGTGTTTTTCTCTAGCAATGCATATATCATCATGGCCATTTAAATTGCTTTTGTCAGTGAGATATCTATTCACATTCATTTATGCTGTAATGCAAAATTTATTCAGATGTTCTGCTATTTTCTTATATATTACAGTGTATCAGTATAATTTTCAAAGTCAAGACATCAGGTTTTAGATGTGGTTCAAAAAGAAATTTTTCCACCTAATTTGGAATGACTGAATATAAACAATATCAAATTTCTCAGTTTCTTTTTAAAACTGTATTACCATACTTTATAACTGAAAGCAAAATATATTGATAAGGTTAAGAAAATTAGCAGCAAGATTGCAAGATTTCTGCTTATAGTACTCCTAAAATATAAGATCCTCTTATTGACCTAATATTTTCTGATATTGTTACATAGGCATATGACACTTCACTAATGACACATCAAGTTTTTAGTTCTTAAAATATTCTTTGTATAAGAAGCTGGTAATCATAAATGCACCTCCCTCTTGGCTACTCCCAACCCAAAATCACAAATAAGAAAAATTAAACAATAGAGAATTTTTTTCATAAGAAGCATGTTAATTTGCAGAGGATATTTTTTATTCGTCTGATGCCTCAAAGCTGTGCAAGTTATAAAGGTACCAATAACCCGTGTAACAAAAGAGAGGAACCACCAGATAGATTGTTTGGCTTTACCACATATTTTACTTTGCACAGAATTCTCTGTTACCTAAAACAGACCTCCGAATGGCACTAAGCACATTAAATTTATTTTTGAAAGCTAGTATTCACTTAAAATGCAAAAAATAACCCTCAGGCACCTTCTCTTTAGCAGACCCTTTCACTCACACTATCTCACAACAGCCTTGACCGAAGGAAATACTGTTTGCTTTTTATGGAGGCTTAAAGATAGTGTTCTTTTCCAAGCATCCAGGATGAAAGATCAAGACTTAGAAACCAGGTTTTCTGATCCTTTGTCCAGTGCCCTTTTGTTACCACAGTGACCTGTTGGTTTAAGAATCCCATTCATCCATCAAATGCTTATTAAGATACTGCTGTGTGCCACTAAACAAGATAAATGAAGTCTTTATCTTCATAGAACGTACAGTCTATTAATACGCTAGTGTCATAAGTCTGTTTGTTTGTTTTTCTGAAGAGTTCCCATTTACTTGGGGAGACAATCTTTCATGACCCCAGGAATGAAATGAAGTGTTCAGATTTGGACTCCAGTTCTCTGGTGTCTCCTCTATTCATGTTCCTTTCCACTATTATTCAGATGGCCTCCATGGTCTCCCCCCACTCCCCACCCCCCAACTGCCTCACCTCCATAGCCACAAGCTCAGAGAAGTCATGGGCAGGAAAGAAGAGCTCAGTACTTTGTGCAGAATTGATTGCTTAGCATGGCTTCTATCTCATGTGTTCATCCAAAGGTTTGTCAATCTGCAATCATGTTTGGGGGCACAGCTACATGTGATTCCAAAGGCTATCACTGTTAACACCCAACATTCTAGTCCATCATATTAAGCTAAAGTCATTCTACAGATAGATTTTAAAAAGCAAGTCTTTGCAAAATCTTCCATTTCTCTGTGCTGACGGCAAGAATTGCCCCTTGAGTAAAGCTTATATGAATGAATCTAGCTATTCTTCTAGTTTCTAGTACATGCTTTGTATTAAAAGGAACCTCAATGACCTGAAAGAGTAATTGCCCCTCCCACCATGCCTGCTTCCTTTGCTGTTGGTAGAAGAGAGAGGGAGTACTTGGCAATCATCTTACCAATCAGATCCCATAAATAATCTAACCTATTTCTTCTGAGTCATGTGGATTCCTGGGAAGAGGGAAAGAAATGCACTGAAAACTTAAAAGATGGCAGAGCTGATTAACGCAAAATAGAAAAACAAACCCTGAAAATTCACTGGAAAGGAAACTGAGCAGACTTTCTTTGTGCCCCTTCTGCTACTCTGGATGCACAGCATCCTCCACATCTGGAAATGATTCAGATTTGCAGGAATGCAGTGTGTGTGTTTGTGTGTGTGTGTGTGTGTGTGTGTGTGTGTAGGTGGAAGGGGGAGACCTCTCACATTCCAGCATTCTGAAGAACACCAGATTACAACATACTGGATAGATTAAATGGAATGATAATTCTAAGGAGGAGAGAAAGGAAGACCACAAAGTGGAAAGGGACAGATGAAGAAATGGGAAACTGTGGGAAAGAGGCAAGAAGCATGTTGTTAAAGGGGCTGTAGAAACGATGGCTTGCTCTCTAGGGAACTCGTGTCTCAGTCAGAGTCCTTCTGGCATTTTCTGTCAGGCTCCCCAAGGCAGTGGGCTCCAAACAGTGTTCAATCCCTGACAAAGGCAGGCCAGGCCTCCAACAAGGAGGCCAAAGGAGTATGGGAAACCAGAGAGAAAGGACAGCTTCCTGGAAGAATTTCCCCATCGGTAGTTTGTGAAAGACCTGCTTCAAAATCACTTTGGGGAAACAGATGTCGCTCACCAGTTGAGCACCTGCCTCCCACATGGAAGGTCTTGGGTTCGGTTCCCAGTGTGTCCTGAAAAAAAAAAAAAAAAAAAA
>JAQZBX010000485.1:19312-108568 GCA_029593785.1 Cabassous unicinctus | reverse complement strand
TGTGTGTTATTGTGGTGTGTGGTGTGTGGTGTGTGGTGTGTGTTATTGTGGTGTGTGTTATTGTGGTGTGTGGTGTGTGGTGTGTGGTGTGTGGTGTGTGGTGTGTGGTGGTGGTGCTGGCTGTGGTGGCGTGTGGTGCTGGCCGGCACAGGTGCACCTTTTCATACCTCCCCTCCTGTGAGGTGTTTGACTGTCATTGCCCCCCCATGTCTGGACACTTGGACCCTGAGAGGCTGGTTGCCCCCCCATGTCTGGACACTTGGACCCTGAGAGGCTGGTTGCCCCCCCATGTCTGGACACTTGGACCCTGAGAGGCTGGTTGCCCCTGGTGATGAGACACCCTCGGCCGCCGGATGCCGAAGGCTCAGTCCTTAGCTCAGCCACTTACTGGTGTCGGGTTGCGGCCAGTCACCCTAAACTTAAACTTGCCCCTGTCGTCCCTCCTTTGAAACACAGTGATACGAATTTCACTTACCTCATGGGATTTGTGCGAGAATTAAATTAATATAGACAGAACAGTGCCTGGAGAATAGTGGACCTCAAGTTTTTAGTTTACTGTATTCTTTTTTCTCATTACTCAAATGTGAGTGAAAAGTTTTCAAAAGTTGTCAAAACAATTCCATCCCATAGGATATGACAAAAGTTTTATTCCTCTCAAGGTGTGACTAGGATGATGCAGAGAAATAAAATTGGGTGAAAGGAGTTACCATGAATTGCGGTTGGAAAAGCAGGGAGGAGGCAGTCGGTGGGAGGCGGATCCATCTCCCTCTGCCCTGCAGAGTTTCAGGCGTCTGGGGGACGTCCAGGTGAAAGGCCAGGTGGAAACACGGGTGCAGGGCCGAGGGGAGTCTGTCTATGCCAAGGAGTCTGCAGAGGCTCTGTCTCTCAGAGAGCAGCGAGGCGGCATTCCAATAGGGCAACGTCCCCACTGGGCTCACTCACTGGGGCGAGACCCAGCCCGGGGCTCGCGGCCTTGGCGCTCCCTTCGCACGGGACCACGAGCACGTTCTCCACAGCTGTGATGCCCTTGTTAGGCGCAGTGGCATCGTGTCTGTCGGAGGGATCCCTCACCTGGCCTTTAGCTGACAAGCCACTGCTCTCTGCGCGCTGGGGGAGAGAAGGAGGCAGTTGCACCGGAACTTTCTTCCAAGCCAACAGCCGTGACCATCGGGTCCTGGCCCTTTCCTCTTTTCTCCTTGCAGTGACGTGTGGCCGAAGAATACAGACCAAATCTGTGTCGCCAGGGATTTCCCATATCGTGGGCGGGGCTCCAACGAGCATTAAAGACTTCCCGTGGCAGGTGGCCATCCTTGAAAAGGGGAAGCATCTCTGCGGAGGGTCCATTCTCAGCGAGTGGTGGGTCCTCTCTGCATCGCACTGCTTCTCGGGAAGGAATGTGTAAGTGTCGCCAACAGAATCCTCTTCTGAAAATCAGTGTGGCATTCTAGTGCTTGCTTATTAGTCCCCTGTAACCCAGACCCAGGGTCGTCAACCACAGAGCAGAGTATCAGGAACATGGGAGGCTAAGCGTAGGTCTGCGTGGAGAGCACCCGCCTTGCAGCGACGCGGCGCCTGCTCTCTTCCTGGGATGTCTCACGCACCGCCGCGTGTACTCAGCATCTTTCCAGGCGGTCCGTGTGGCTCTGCTCTCGTTCTGGGAAACCCCTTCCTAAGCAGTGGCTGGCAGTGGCCACAGAGTGAGAGATCCTAGAGGACGCTGGGACCTGAGCGCGCGGCAACAGGCCTGCGGCGCATCGGAAGCTCCTGAAATCAGGATTTTTAACCCGTTCCTCAGATGTTTGTCACATGGCCAGTCCAAACCTTCTTGAAAATCAAGGTCAGGTCTCGCAACTACTCGTGCGTAGTAGCATGACTTCACAGACATGGCTTGATGAGATTCACCAGTGAGGAAACAGATGTGCTGGGTTGAAATCATTTGCCCAAGCAGGAGGCCATCAGGCCTAGCGCTGGTCAGAACTGGGGTCTCCTGCTGCCCAGCTGCGGCTGTTTTCCCAGCTCTGTGGCAAGTGCAGTGCCTCCGTCTCCCCCATTTAATGGTGTCACAACCTCAGACTTGTGGAATGACTTTCTCCTAAGGCTCTCAGTTTGCACTTTTGCCACTTGCCTTTTCTTCTCCTGCTTTCATTTTCAAATAAGATCTGATTTGGAGGTCTCATATGGTGAAGAAAAGCTACATCTCCAGAACTTGACGAAGGTGGACGTGGACCAGCTAATCATCCACCCTAAATTTAACCCCTGGATCTTGGATAACGATATAGCTCTGCTCTTGCTCAAATCCCCACTAACCTTCAGTTTCAAGAAAGCACCCATCTGCCTTTCCGAGGTCACCAACATACTGAGGTGGGAGAACTGCTGGGTAACCGGATGGGGCATCACTGGTGAGTTCCCACGACCCAGCTGGATGGGGTGGCACCGTGGCTGGTCTTTGGAATGAGAAGCCAGCTCTGGAGACTCTCCTGGCCCTGGGAAGTCTGCTGGTGGCTGCAGGGACGAGAGGTTCTCACCTAAAGCGCATCATGAGCGCATTCTCGTCCACTAGGGAAGCTGTCCTTTCTGGGCTCCGGTAGGCATTGTGGAACATGAACCCTAAAGTGGGCCTTGGGATAGCCAGGCAGAGGTTTCCAGAGCTTAAGGGGTGACTGGGGGAAATTTTGAGGGACATCTTGAGTGGCAAAGGGGTGGCAGAGAGTGCTGGGCTCTAGGGAATCCACACGCACTTCCACCTGAGAATCTCTGATTCCAATTCTGGTATCAGCTCTGCTTCCCTGTGACAAAGGCTTCTGTCCTAAAATATCTGAAAAGCATGGAGCCAGGCCAAGGGGGTGGAGGTTAAGTTGAATGTCCTTCTTCCCTTACGGACTCGGCCTGTGACCCTCTCATCTCCCCTTCCCAGCCAGCCACAAAGCTGCACCCTTTTGCCACGAAAGAGGGAACAGAGACAAAGACATTCAGGTCCCTGCTGCTCTCCAGACTGGGCACCTAGAGCTGGACTCTCACTCCAGGGAGGCCGTGTGCACTCAGGGCTTCACAGGAGGCCACCCTCTTATGGAGACGTCCTCCTTGACCCTCTTTCATGCTCCAGGCAGCTTTCCTAGGCCATGGAAGTTCAGCCATAAAGATCCCCGGCCCCAGACTGAACATTCCTGAGGCCGCTCTTGCCTCCTGCACAGCCGGGACCCCCTCGAGGGTCCGCACAGGGCGCCGCTGGCCCTCAGCTGCCGTGTGCCCTCACTCGGTGCATTTGGGAGAGCTACCTCGCCAAGGCCCTCCTGGAGCCTGGCACCTGGGCAGGGTGGGGGGACAGTGCACTGTTGCTGAGACGGAGCAGGGGCCCAGTCCTGGGGAGCTCTGGCTTCCCTGAAGGTGGGCTCACGAGTCTGCTGGACTCCATTGTTCTCGGGGCCGTCGGGCGGCTCCCTTGTCCCTGGCTGGAGAGATGGGATGGGACGGGCGCTCAGCTTTGGGCTCAGGGCCCTCTCCCTCTGCTTCCTGGGGCCAGTCCCCATGCATGCCAAGAGCCCAGTGCTGCGGAAAGTCGACCTCATTCTGATCAAATGGAGAAAGTGCTCCAGTGCTGTCTTCCTGCTCACCAAGAACATGCTGTGCGCCACGGACCCCGAAGGCAGGAAGGACGCCTGCCAGGTAATGGCGCGTGCCCCGGGCTCGCGCAAGGGCTGCCGCGAGGGGCTGGCCGGCACTTCCCAGAGAAGTGGGTGTCTGAGAACGACGCTCTGCAACCCCAGGGAGGCCGGGAGGAGCAGTGCGTGAGGGTGTGGGCTCTGGAGCCGGGAGGCCTCGCTGTCCCCCCGCTCGTCTGCAGGGTCGGTGCGAAGCACTTAGGCAGCAGGGCAGCTCAGTGTGACGGTGCTGTGTTCTCCACCACCACCCTTACACCTGCTCACTGCTCTCCAGCACGCACAGTGCTCACAGGTACTCACGAGGGCTGTGGGTTCGCTGAGGGAGGCGGCCCGTTTCAGAGGGGGAAGCTGAGGGTCCTTGCTGTGCCCTAAGTCAAGCACAAACCCAGGGCTCGAGTGGAGGCTGCTCTGGCTCCAGGTGGCGCGGCCCCGCCCGGCCGTGCCAGCTGTCACACAGACTCCGAGAGCGGCCGCCCACCAGGGCTTGCCATATGCCAGGAGCGTGCCTGGCACGTCGCAGGTCCCTTCCTTCCACTCACACAGCCACCCTGTGGGGGACGTGCTACCATTATCACCAAAGACCAAGGCTTAAGCTGTTGACGAAAAGTGTCAGATTCACTCTGCCAAATATTCACACTGCCGTCTGAACCAAGGTCTGCTCGGCTCTAGAAACTTAGCTTCTTAACTATACTGCTCTTCTGCCTGACATCTTTCACAAGGAACCCCTCATCTCCAAATTCTCTTAAAAAGTCACGTGAGTTTCCAATGACATCAAGAGATTTAGTAAAGAACAGTTTGGTTCAAAGTAAGCTGATGGGCACAGCAATTTGGTAAAACAATCTGGTAAAACAAAATCAAATAACCCCTTATCCTAGTTTTGCTATTTTGTTTTGTTTTGTTTTTGTATTTGTAATTCTGGAGCATAATTAGTGTTTTCCAGCCTATTGTGTGCCACTTAGCATCTTCAAAAATAAATTTGTGTAAGCTGTGAAACAATACATACAGCCTGATGCTATTTCTGTAAAACAACGATTTATGCATACTTGCATACAAGGATGTGGAGAGTTACGTTTTTATATAATAGCTGTTGCCTCTGCATGGGTTGAGTTATAATTGCTTATTTTATCTGAATACATGTATGAGTACATGGTAAAGAAAATTCAAATAGGACGAAAGCACAGTCTCCCTCATGTTTCCTCCCCATTCAGTCTGCAGGGAACCAGCTGTTACAGGGGTGTGTATCCTTCATGATTGTACGATTGCATATATAACTATGTATTTACATTCAAAATTTTTATTTAAATAATTTTGGATAGGCTTTATGTTCTTTTTCCACGTCTGAGTTTTCTGATTTTTTCAATGATTATCCATCACTCTTTAATAGACTAAAAAATGGTCCAAAAGGTTTTGGGGCATGAAAGGTCCTGTGTTTCTCAACTTTCACGCCAATTATTAAATCTAGTAATTTTTAAATGATGTTTTACTTTTGTTTTTGTTGTTCTTGCTGTTCTTATTTTATTAGAGAAACTGTGGGCTTACAGAACAATTACGCATAAAATACAGAGTTCCCATACATCACCCTATTATCAGCACTTGCATTGGTGTGGTTTCTTTTCTTCTTTTCTTTTTTTTTTTTTACAATTGTGAAAAGCACATTTATATAATTGTACTATTCACTAGTCCATGGTCTAACTTAAGGTTCACTGCTTGTTTTGTGCAGTTCCATGGATTTTTAAAAAAATTTTATTCTAGTAGCATATATACAATCTACAATTTCCCCTTTTACCTAAATTCAAATATATAACTCAGTGCTGTTAATTATGTTTACCATGTTGCGCTGCCATCACCACCATCCATTACCAAAACTTTCCCATCATTCCAAATAGGAAATCTGTACATTTTAATCCGTATCTCCCTATTTGTTACCCATACACCATCCCCTGGTAACCTCTATTCTAGATTCTGACTCTGAGATTGCTTATTCTAATTATTTCACATCAATGAGATCATACAATATTTGTTCTTTTGTATCTGGCTAATTCCCATTAATATAATGTCTTCAAAGATTCAGCAATTTGGTAAAACAACTGGTAAAACAAATCAAATAACCCCTTATCCTAGTTTTGCCTTTGTGGGTTTTTTGGGGGTTTGTTTCTGTATTTGTAATTCTGGCACATAATTGTTTTTTTTCCAACCTATTGTGTGCCACTTAGTATCTTCAAAAATAAATTTGTGTAAGCTGTGTAACAATATGTATAGCCTGATCCTATTTCTGTAAAACAATAAGGATTTATGCATATTGCGTCCAGGAACTTGTATCAGAACCTCATTCCTTTTGAAGGATGAATATTTCATTGTGTATATATACCACATTTTGTTTATTCCTTCATTGGTTGATGGATATTTGGGTTTCTTCTGTGTTTTAGCAATTGTGAACAATGCCAGTGTGAACATCGGTGTGCAGATATCTGTTTGAGTCCCTGCTTTCATTCTTCTGAGTATATACTTAGTGGCAGAGTTTCTGGGTCATATGGTAATTCTATACTTAACTTTTTGAGGAACTACTAAACTGTCTTCCACAGCAGACGTACCATTTTACATTCCCACTAGCGAGGAATGAGTGTTCTATTTCTCCACAACCTCTTTTGTAATAGTAGCCATTTTAGTGGGTGTGAAACAGTATCTCATTGTGGTTTTGATTAGCATTTCCCTAATGGCTAATGATGTTGAGCATCTTTTCATGTGGTTTTTATCCATTTGTACATCCTCTTTGCAGAAGTATCTATTTAAGCCTTCAGCCCATTTAAAAAATTCAGTTTCTAATCTTGATTATTACTACTATTTTGTTGTTTTAATTTAATTAAAAAATTTTAAATTTATTTAGAGAAATTGTGGGCTTACAGAAAAATCATGCAGAAAATAGTGCTTCCATATATCCCCACCCTATTAGTAACACTTTGCATTAGTGTGGTATCTTTGTTAAATTGATGAAAGAATATTATAGTTGTACCATTAACTATACTCCATAGTTCACATTAGGGTGTATTTTTCCCCATATAATACCCTATTATTAACACCTTGCATTAGTGTGGCACGTTTGCTATAATTCATGAAAGAATATTTTTATAATTGTACTAATAACTATAGCCCATTGTTTAAAATAGGGTACACTGTGTTATACAGTCCTAGGTTTTACCATCTAATTTTTATTTTAGTAACATATATATGACCTAAAATTTCCCCTTTTAACCACATCCACATATATTTAAGTGCAGTTAATTACATTTGCACTGTTGTGCTACAATCAACACATCTATTTCCAAAACTTTGCAATCAACCCAAATAGAAATTCTGTACAATTGAAGTATTAACTCCCCATTCCCTACCCCAAACTAGTCCCTGGAACCCATATTCTAGATCCCAACTCTGTGAATTTGCTTATTCTAAGTATTTCATATCAGTGAGATCATACAATGTTTGTCCTTTTGTGTCTGGCTTATTTCACTCAACATAATGTCTTCAAGTTTCATCCATATTTTCCCATGAATCAGAACTTCATTCCTTTTTAATGCTAAATAAAATCCCATTGTGTGTAAATACCATATTTTGTTTTGCCATTCATTGGTTGCTGGACACTTGGGTTGCTTCCATCTTTTGGCAATTGTGAATGATGCCACTATGAACATCAGTGGCAAATATTGTTTGAGTGTCTCTGCTTTCAGTTATTTTGGGTATATACCTAGTAGAGGGATTGCTGGGTCATATGGTAGTTCTATACTTAGCTTTCTCAGGAACTGCCAAACTGTCTTTCACAGCAGCTGCATCAATTTGCATTCCCACCAGTAAAGAACAAGTGTTCCTGTTTCTCCACATCCTCTCCTAATACTTGTAATTTTCTGTTTTATTTTTTTAAATAGTAGTCATTCTAGTGGGTGTGAAATGATATCTCATTGTGGTTTTGATTTGCTTTTCCTTAATAGCTAATTATGTTGAACATCTTTTCATGTGATTTTTAGCCATTTGTATTTCCTCTTTGGAGAAATGTCTATTCAAGTCTTTTGCGCATTTTTCTATTGGATTTTTTGTCTTTTTATTGTTGAGTTTTAGCGTTTCTTTATATATTCTGAATATTAAAATCTTATCAGATATGCAATTTCTAACTATTTTCTTCCATTGTGTAGGTTGATAAATGGGACCTCATCAAAGTTAAAAAACTTTTATGCAACAAAGTCCCATTTATCTATTTTTTTCTTGTGTTTCTTTCTTATGCTTTGGGTATAAAGTCTTAGAAACCATTTCCTAACACAAGATTCTAAAGATGCTTGCCTACATTTTCTTCTAGGAGTTTTACGGTCCTGTTTCTTATATTTAGGTCTCTGATCCATTTTGAGTTAATTTTTGTATATGATGTGAGATAGGGCTCCTCCTTCATTCTTTTGCATATGGACATCCAGTTTTCTCAGCACCATTTGTTGATGAGACTATTCTTTCCCAATTGAGTGGACTTGGCAGCCTTGTCAAAAACCAATTGGCCATAAATGTGAGGGTCTATTTCTGAACTCTCAGTTCGATTCCATTGGTCTATTATCTATCCTTGTGCCAGTACCATGCTGTTTTGACCATGGTATAGTATAGATACCCCATCTCTCTTCTGGTAATAGCTCTGTAATAACTTTTAAAGTCAGGAAATGTAAGTCCTCCAACTTTGTTCTTCTTTTCCAAGATTTTTATTTTTATTATTTTGCTATTCGGGATCCCTTACCCTTCCAAATAAATATGATAATTGGCTTTTTTGATATCTGCAAAGTAGGTTGTTGGAATTTTGATTGGGATTGTGTTGAATTTGTAAATCATTTTGGGAAGAATTAACATCTTAATATTTAATCTTCCAGTCATGAACATGGAATGTCCTTCCATTTATTTAGATCTTCTTTGATTTCTTTTAGCAAAGTTTTATAGTTTTCCATGTATAAGTCCTTTATATCCTTGGTTAAATTTATTCTGAGATATTTGATTCATTTAGTTGCCATTGTAAATGGAATATTTTTCTTGATTTCCTCCTCAGATTTGTCATTACTAGTGTATAGAAACCCTACTAATTTTTACATGTTGATCTTGTACCCCACCACACTAAATTAGTTTATTAGTCTAATAGCTTTGTTGTAGATTTTTAAGGACTTTTTATGTACAGGACCATGTCATCTGAAATAGTGAAAGTTTTACTTTTTTCCTTTCCAGTTTGGATGCCTTATATGTCTTTTTGTTGCCTAACTACCCTGGCTAGAACTTCTAGTACCATGCTAAATAACAGTGGTGCATAACTGCCCTGGCTAGAACTTCTAGTACAATGCTGAATAACAGTGGTGCATCCTTGTCTTGCTCCAGATCTTAGAGGAAAAGCTTTCAGTCTTTCATAATTGAGTATGATAACTGTGAGTTTTTCATATAATACCTTTATCATGTTGAGGAAGTTTACTTCTATTCCTCCTTTTCTAAATGTTTATATCAAGAAAGGATGCTAGACTTTGTCAAATGCCTTTTCTGCATCGATTGAGATGATCATGTGGTATTTTTCTCTTCATTTTGTTAATGTGGTGTATTATATGAATTGATTTTCTTATGTTGAACCACTCTTGCATACGGTTTGCCCATTTTTAATTGGGTTGTCTTTTTGTTGTTGAGTTGAAGAATTTCTTTAAATATTCTGCATATTAAACCCTTTTCAGATATGTACTTTCCAAGTATTTTCTCCTATTGTGTAGGCTGTCATTTTATGTTCATGACAAAGTCCTATGATGCAGAAAAGTTTTTAATTTTCATGAAGTCTCATTTACCTATTTTTCTTCTGCTGCTCATGGTTTGGGTGTAAAGTCCAAGAAACCATTGCCTAACACAAGGTGCTGAAGAGGCTTCCCTACATTTTCTTCTAGGAGTTTTATAGTTCTGGTTTCTCTTTTTTGTATATGGTATGAGGTAGAGGTCCACCTTCATTCTTTTGCAAAGGGGGATCCAGTCATTTCAGCACCATTTGTTGAAGAAACCATTCTTACCCAACTGAGTGGTCTTCGCTCTGATATAAAAAATCAGTTGGCCATAAATATGAGGGTTATTTCTAAACTCTCAGTTTGACTCCATTGGTCTTTACACATGTCCTTGTGTCAGTACCATGCTGTTTTGATTCCTATGGCTTTGTAATAAATTTTAAGATTGGGAAATGTGAGTCTTCCTGCTTCATTCTTCTTTTTCAAGATGGCCTTGGCTATTCAGGGCCACTCACTCTTCTGTATAAATTTGATGACTGGCTTGTCCATTTCTGCAAAGAAGACTGTTGGAATTTTGATTAGGTTTGTGTTGAATCTGTAAATAGCTTTAGGTAGAATTGACATCTTAACAATATTTAGTCTTCCATTACATCAACATGGGAACCTTCTATTTATTTAGAGCTTCTTTGATTTCTTTTAGTAAGGTTTTATAGTTTTCTGTGTACAAGTCCTTTACATCCTTGGTTAGATTTAATCCTAGTAATTTTATTCTTTTAGTTGCTATTGTAAATGGAGTTTTTTCCCCCATGATTTCTTCTTCTGATTGTTCATTATTAGTATATATGTAATGGTATAGAAACACTATTGATTTTTGGGTATTGATCTTGTACCCCACCACTTTGCTGAATTTTTAAATTCTATTCAGGAGCTTTGTTAAGAACTTTTTTCCCCAGGATCTTCTGTAGATTGGATCATATCATCTGCAAATAGGGAAAGTTTTACTTCTTCCTGTCCAGTTTGGAGGGCTTTTGTTCTTTTCCTTGTTTCATAAATTTTGGGATTTTCCTGTTAGGTGCATATATATAATTGCTACATCTTCTTGTTGAATTGACTCCTTTATCAGTATATAACGACTGCCTTTGCCTCTCATAAGTTTGTCCCTCATATAAGTCTATTTTATCTGATATTAGTATAGATACCCCATCTCTCTTCTGGTTACTTTTTACATAGTATATATTTTTTGCCATCCTTTCACTTTTAACCTACTTATGTCTTTGAATGTATAGTGAATCTCTTGTAAACAGCGTATATTTTGGTCATGCTTTTTTATCCATTCTAGCAATCTCTGCCTTTTGACTGGAGAGTTTAATCCATTTAACTTTAAAGTCACTACTGATAATGCAGGACTTTCTTCTGCCATTTTGCCACTTAGTCTTTGTGGGTCTCTACATTTTTTTATTCCTTAATTCTTTTAATGCCTACTTTCTAATTTTTATGATTTTTTTGTATTGTACCATTTTGAATCACTTCTTATCTATCTGGATATGTTTTTCATATATTTTCCTTGTGGTTACTATGGGGTTAAAATTTAACATCCTAAATATATAACAATATTTCATTTATCACCTTGACTTCAATAGACTACACATACACTGTTCCTATAGCCCTCCATCCCCACACAAGTTTTTGTGCTTGTTATAAATTATATCTTTGTATGCGGTATGTCCAAAATCATAGATTTATCATTACTTTTTATGCATCTGCATTTTAGCACCTCTAGGGAGTAAGAAGTGGAGTTACAGTCTAAAAAATACAATCAATAGTATTGGCATTTATAATTACCCAAAGGATTACCTTTACCAGAGTCTTTATTTCTTTATGCCACTTTGAACCACTGTCTAGTGTCCTTTCCCTTCAGTCTGAAGAGCTCCCTTTAGCATTGTTTGTAGGACAGATCTAGTGGTGATGAACTCCCTCAGCTTCTGTTTATCTGGGAATGTCTTAATTTCTCCTTCAGTTTTAAAAGAAAGTCTTGCTGGATATAAAATTCTTGGGTGGCAACTATTTTCTTTCAGCACTTTAAGTATTTCAACCTATTGCCTTCTTGCCTCCATGGTTTTTGATGAGGAATTGGCACTTAATCTCTTTAGGACTTCCTTGCATATAACACATTGCTTTTATCTTGCAGCTTTCAGAACTCTCTTCTTGTCCTTTGCATTCAACAGTGTGATTAGTATGTGATAGGGCACATTCTTCTTCAATTTTATCCTGTTGGGATTTCTCTGGGTTTCTTGGATATCCATATTCACATCTCTTCTAAGTTTTCTGTCATTATTTATTTGAATATTCCTTCTTCCCCCTTCTCTTTTTCTTCTCCTTCTGGGATTCCCATAATGCATATATTGGTATACTTGATGGTGCCCCCAGAGTTCTCTTGGGCTATTTTTGCTTTTTATAATTCTTTTCTCTCTCTGCTCCTCAGCCTGACTGATTTCAATTGTCTTGTCTTTGTGTTCACTGATTCTTTATTCTTCCAGCTCTAATCTGTTGTTGAAACTTTCCTGGGAATTTTTCATTTCAGTTATTGTGGTCTTCAGCTTCAGTAGTTCTGTTTGGTTCCTTTTTAAAATTTCTATCTCTGTCCTGAGATTTTCATGTTCTTCATTCATTGTTTTCCTGGTATCCTTTAGTTCTTTCTCTATTTTCCCTCAACTCCTTGAGCACATTGAAGATCATTTTTAAAAAGTCTTTATTCAGTATATCTACAGTCTGGCCTTCTTCTTTGATGTTTTCTATGTTTTCTTCCTCTTCCTTTGAAGGGCCATCATTTCCTGTTTGTTTGTCTTGTAATCTTTTCTTGCACACTGTAAATGTTAATGTTTTAAAATGAACTCTGGGATTTTTTCCCTGAGATGTCTGTTTCTTGCGTTTATAATCAGCTGGTGATATGACAGAGATTTTCTTGGATATCGGAGCTAACAGAACCTAGCAAATCTAAGTAAAAACAACACCTTACATTGCTTTGCTTATTGCTTTTTGTTGGCTGGTGCTCTGTCAGAGTTCAACCCTCCTATCAGGCAGGTCAGCCCAAGGTGAATGCAAAGTGAAGGGCCCTCCCTGTCTTTTCTGGGCCTGTGACTTGTCCTGGGCTTGTCCTTGCTGGTGGCCTTAGGCCTGTTTGTAGGTGTTTTAAGGCCCCTTCACTTCCCTGGAAGCAGGTCTTCTCCTTCTCCAGGATCTTCCACTGCAGGACTTATAGCAGGTAACTTTGCCCCAGGCTGTCTGCCTCAGTTGTTTCTTACACTGCTTTTGATACCTCAAGCTGCTTTTGCCTGGAGGGAAAATTTTGGGAGGGGGGTATGCTGGAGAGGAAATTCCCAAGTCTGTCTTTCCCAGCTGGAACAAGAGATGTGTCAGGAAGGGCACCGGGACTTCTCTCAGAGATTCCTATGTGCTGCACTTTCTTGACTTGGCCCTTGCCCAGCCAATGCACCCTTCAGTGGACCCCCATGTCTCTGAGGATGTGCACCATCATTAGGTCTCCTCTGCCTCCTTGGTTGGGGTGGGTTAGCACAATGGCTAACCTTAGCAATCTGAATTACCTAATCAAAAGCAGTGAGCTGCTTTGGCCCGCAGCACCCTCCCCACTTCCCCAGATCTTGGGGAAGTGGAATCTTATGTCCCTCTCTGACATCAGCAATCTTCACCAGGGCCTGTACCCCACTGCTGACTGCCATGAGGGTGGGGGATGATTGCAAGTAACCGCCAGTGTGGATAGAGCAATTTACTGGTATTTACCATAATTTACCAGCCTCTTCCTTCTGCTGTTCCCTGAATGCTGCACAGTATTTCACTGGACTCTTGAGTTTCAATATAGCCAATTCAGACTGTTCCTGCCTGTTTAATAGTTGTTCTGGTGAAGGGACTATTTCCTAGAGCTTCCTATTTCTCCATCTTCCCACAATTCCCTTTCTTTCATGATATATTTTTTGTTTTTTGTTTTAATATAATAAACTTTATTTTTAAAGAGGTTTTATATTACAGAAAAGTTACATCAAAAGTATGAGGGATTTCCATGTATTACCTCCCTCTCGCACATCATCCCCTACTTTTTTTAAAAGTAGCAGTATAATTTATTATGCTGTATCTGTAAAAGCCACTCATTAAAAAAAAAATTTTTTTTTTTAATGCACATTTAAAAAATGACTCACTTGTGGTAAGGACTAACCTACCTACAGTAATAATCTGAAAAATAAAACCATCACTGAGACATTCATCAGTACTTCACACATCTAACAAATACTGAAGGAGGCAACTACCATTGTTACAACTTCTTTAAAGCCAAAAATTTAAGCACAAATCAGAATTAAGAGAAACTTCAGACTGTTCACATTTGCATGCATTTTTGGCTGAACTTTCAAAGGTTGCACATATAACAAAACTACAACTTTGAATCAAAATGAATATTAAAAACATTTAAGCCTTGTGACAAACTTACTCTACAGAAGCAAGGAAAACAGAGTGAATAGTAACAGTAGTATATTTCTAGGAGAGAAAGCAATCACTTATTTCCTTTATCATAAAACAAGTCAATGGATCAACATTTTAATAACACTGATGAAGTTATTTACTATTCAAGAATTTGCTTTCCAAGTTGTATCTTTAAAATGTATTAAATTATTTAATATGTATTTAATTTGGATTAAATTTTTAAAATTTAATTTATACATTAAAAACACTTTGCTTAGAATTCTGAAGTATAAACCATAACTTATCAAAGCATGGTCCAAACACTATACATAATGCTACCATTTAGATTTATATGCTTCATCTGAAAAACTTATCTTACAAACAGGAGTTTTGCCCTGTTTCTCCAGAATAAATGTCCCTGTGTCTAAAACTTTAAATGATAATCAAAAAAGACAGATTCAAATAATTCATGCTATGCATTTTCCTTCATCGGGCTTTGATAAAGCAGAACCGTCTGGTGCTGGGGCACCACCTTCCTCCTCAGTCGCAGACTCCGCAGCCCCAGAAGCAGACACAGTAACTGTTGTTTTATTAGTTGAAGCTTCTTCTGTTTCTCAGCAATAGCTGCACAAACAGCAACAATCTCATCATTTTCCAATTCACAGTCAGGAATTGACTTGGTGAGGAATCTGTAACTTCTGCTGTGACTCTTTTAATCCCCTCTGCCACTTTCTGCTGCTCCTGGAGTGTTCTTACCCAAGAAAGGTCTTCACTCCATATCCCAGGGTTCATTGGATAGATGGGAAGGGCTACTTGAAAACTTCAAATTGCTCCATCCATTTTGTCCTTCAGCTCTCTGTTGTCATACTGTTCTATTGTCTCTCTTCTTATCTTTTAGCTTACTCTTCCTTAAAATCTTCATTTCTAAACTCTTCTCCAAATATCTTGCCCTTGTTTTTGCCTTTCAGGCTGCAGCACCCCCTTTAGTATCTCTTGCAAATCTGGTCTTTGGGTAACATATTCTATCAGTTTTTGTTTGTCTATGAAGGCTTTGAACTCACCCTCATTTTTGAAGGACAGCTTTGCTGGATACAGAATTCTTAGCTGGCAGTACCTTAAATACATCATATCACTTTCTTCTCTCCTCCATGGTTTCTGATGAGAGGTTGGCACTTAATCTTATTGAGTTTCCCTTGTGTGTGATGCTTTGCTTTTCTCTTGCTGCTTTCAGAATCCTCTCTTTATCTCTTATATTTGTCATTCTGAATAGTAGGTGTCTCAGAGTAGGTCTATTTGGATTTATTCGGTTTGGGGTGTGTTGTCCTTCTTGGATATTGATATTTATGTCCTTCATAAGGGTTGGAAGTTTTTGGTCATTATTTCATCGAATATTCTTTCTGCCCCTTTTCCATTCTCTTCTCTTTCTGGGACACCAATAATGTGAATGTTTGTGTGTTTTGCATTGTCATTCAAGTCCCTGAGACTCCATTCCATTTTTTCCATTCTCTTCTCTTTCTGTTCGCGTCTTTTCCAGTTCAGATGTTCTGTCTTCGAAATCACTAATTCTGTCTTCAAGCAATTCAAATCTGTTCTTATGTGCCTCTAATGTATTTTTAATCTCTTCCATCGTGTCTTTCATTCCCATAAGGTCTGCTACTTTTCTTTGCAGGCTTTCAAATTGTTCTTTATGCTATCCCAGTGTCTTAATATCCTTTATTTCTTTAGTCATATTTTCTTTGAATTCTTTGAAGTGATTTAGGAGAGTTGTGTGATTGTCACTGATTAACTGTATTAAATCCTGTATCTCTTGAGGATATTTGGTTTGTTCTTTTGACTGGGCCATCTCTTCTTGTTTCCTAGTGTGGCTTGTAATTTTTTGCTGATGTCTAGGCATCTGAATATGCTGGTGTATTTACTCTGATGGATAATTTCTCTCTCTTGCCTATTGTTGCCTATTGTTTTTCTCCCACACACAGCTCTTCTTTGATATTTGGTTCAACTTATCTCAGTCTTTAAAATTGCCCAACTTAAGTTTTCAAAATCAGGCCAGGGACTCACTAGTGGGACGCAGATTTTCTCTCAGGGGTTGGATGCAGAGAGCGCAGTTATTGTCCATGTAATTTCCAGACCAGCCAGCAGATGGCACAAGTCAACGCACCTTTCCAAGGAGGTGTTTCAGTCACCGCTTTCCTGTGTTCCTGTGTTGAATCTCCAGAGTGGAGATTCAAAGCCGGCTCTGCTGACCAAAGTCACTGAAGAAAAGTACCTCGACCTCCCCTCCCTTTTCCTTTGAAACAATTGACAGGGAGGAATCTGCTCCCCTCTCAGTCGGCTGCAGTGAGCCGGGGGTTTTACCCTGGCTTAGTATATTGAGGTGGGGGAGGGGAGCCCTTCCTGGCCTCCATGGGGGCTTGGTAGCTCATGTTTGTCATTTCAGCTTCTTCTCTCTGTCCCTCACCCTCCTGGGAATTGTGTAGCACTGTCCTGGTTTGCTGACCCCCAAAGCAATGGCTCTTTCTCCATTGTTTATGTGAGAGCACTCAGCTCTGCCTGTTAGTCTGTTGCCATCTTCCCACAATCCTCTCTCATGATGTTTTAAGATGTGTAAATTGTTTAACATTAATGTTTTAAATCACAATACATCATTTTAATACAATTACATATATTTTGCGTTTTACATATATCAGTTTGTATGCTTACTAAATTTAACCAATGATCTATAGTGAGGCATAATAGATTTTTGTTTTTGTTTTTACTTTTTGCTATTGTGAACAGTGCAGAAAGAGAATAATGGGCTGGCTGAAAATGGATTTGAATAAGGCAGGGGAAAAATTTGAAGAAGTCTGAAAAACAACAAAAGTTGTTAGAGACAAAATGGATTAGAAAACCACTCCTTGGTACATCAAAATTGATACCTGAGACTTGATGATGATTGATATTAATTTTTGACTAAATTGTCTTTCATCACATTGCTTTTGACCAAATTGTTTGCTACCGTTTCTAACAGTCACAAAACTTGGAGCACAGTCATGTAGCTTTAGAGCCTAGTCAAAATTAAAATGTCTGCTCATCAAAAGATACCATTAAGTGCTTTTGGCCTTGTAGCCAGGTGTCTGACCCTCAGTAGGCTATAGGAGAAACTTGCTACTGTCCCTTCTACTCCCAAGAAACTTTTCTCTCCTAGGGTGACAGTGGGGGGCCTCTGGTTTGCCAGAAAAAGGAGAACAAATCCATATGGTACCAGCTGGGCATTGTTAGCTGGGGCATGGGCTGTGGCCGGCACAACAAACCTGGAGTGTACACGAAGGTGTCTAATTACCTGTCATGGATTGATTCGGAGACAGCGCGGGTAGGAAAGCCCTACATGTATGAGCGAGACTCTGCGTACAGTTTTGTTCTATCACCCTGGGCCATTGTGTTACTGTATTTTGTGATGCTTCTTTTACCCTAGTGATTAAACACGATACTGCCTCAAAACCAAGTGTCCTTCTCAGTTTGTGGTGTAAGGTCAATGATGGGGTGCAGGTTCCTGAACTAATTACATACTTACAGGAGGACTTAAAATGCGTGGGACCCATTATCATTCCCTGGTTCACCAGGAGTTTGAAGGCAGATGCCACGAGGTTACCAGTTTCAAGGTTTGGATGGAGGACCACAGAAAGAGACATGTCAAGGGCCCCTGAAACACAAAGCCCAGTCTTCTCTTACAATCAGGTATCCTTTCACAACTTCTTGTATCTTCAAATGGGGTAGAGAGTCCCCAAATTTCTTTTGCTCCTTAAATAAGAAATATTTTCTACTCCAATATTTTCTATTGGTCATCAGAAAGACCCATCTTCACCCTCATTTGCTTCCATAGCTACCACCTTGTCTTGTGCCCCAGTGCATGCTCATTTGGGCTCTCAGAGACCATGAACAGCCATCCTAAGATTCAGGATCAGGAAATCATCAGAGTAGAACTGTCCTAGAGATACAGTGGAAAGAAATCCATAGCTAATGGTTATACTACTCAAGGCACCATTGCTTGCAAGCATCAGAAACTCAACCTGAAGCAAAAAAGGAGATGAGAAATAACAAGGGTAACACAGAATTAAGGAAGAGCAGAACAAACCTTTGAGTCTGATGGTGTGACCATCTGGAAGAGTTAGAGGAATTGTCCATCCATAATGTGATCAACCACGAACATAATTAGTGGCAAAACATAATAAACAGCATCCCCCCCCGAGACTCAGCATGTTTTTGGAGAGGGGGAAAAGGTGCAGAAGATTAAAAGGGATGTGAGTGTTTTCATGTCAGTTTACCTTAAGTGGAATTCCTTGAATTGTGACCAAAAATACAGGAAGACTCAACGTTTGTACCTATGCATACTGAGAGGGGAGAAAGACGATGGAGACAGTCCTCTACTCTGACCTCCCTTCGCAGTGTCAGTACAGGACAGTTTGGCTACCATCTGAACCTAGAGAGAAGATGGGTGAAGAAGCGTTTAGGTGGGTGAGAGTAGGAAGAATCAGTATATAGTTAATTTTTGCCAAATATGCAGAATTAGCACAAGAATTGTAGTAGATGGCAAACAGGGAAATATGATTAGAGGCAGTGTGTTTTTATCCCTGAGAAAGACAGATTTTAAAAGTTTCCTCTTTCTAGTGAAAAAAGAGTCAGTGATAGCTCCCTGGGCTTCAAAGTCAGAAGGCACAGGCTGGGAGAGGCCATAGCTCAGAGTTTAGGCTGACAGAGACGAAATAGCCAGGCCACTCAGCCTGGGAGAGAGAGAGCGAGAGACAGAGTAGGGAGCTGTTTTGCTTCTACCATAAAGTATATCATCAAATTTAGATTTTCTCCAATCTTACAAAGAAGAAATGATGGCTCAAAATTTTCTTAAAAATTGAGGTTCCATTTTCATAGAGATAAATGCCCTGATTTTAAGAGTATAGCTTGATGTTTTTTTTTAAATTGCTTACACTCATGTCACCCATGTCTCTATCAAGATATAGAGCATTTCCTTTACCCTGGAAAAATCTCTCATGTTCCTGCCACACTGTGATGGGTTGAAGAGTGTCTCCCAAAAAGTTATGGCTACCTAGAACCTCTAAATGTGACCTTCTTTGGAAATAGGGTCCTTGAAGATGTAATTAAGTTAAGATGAGGTTGTTCTGGACTTAGGGTAGGTCCAAAATCCAACACCTGGTGCCCTTGTAGGAAGAGGAGGGGATGCAGACACAGAGACCCTGGGAGATGACTGTGGGAAGATGGAGACAGAGTGGAGCAGTGCAGCCACAAGGCAAGGAGTGCTGCGGGTCTCCCGGAGCTGAAGGAGAGAGCCCTCAGGGAGCGCGGCTCTGCCTCCACAGCTGTGAGCTCCAATCTCTGTTGTTTTCAGTCCACTCGGTTTGGGTACTTTGTTATGGCAGCCCGAGGAAACTAAGACAATCAGCAATCCCAAAGTGCACCCACCCTCCTGTCCTACCACAGACAGACACTGTTCTGGTTTATTTCATGATATGGTTTATTTCTTATCAATGGAATAATGTAGCATGTACATTCTGTGTCTACTTTCCTAGTTTAACAAAATATTTTTGAGGTTCATCCATGTTGTTGCATGTATCAGTATTTCTTTCTTTTTCTTTGCAGAGCAGTATTCCATTGCAAGGATATTCCACAATTTATCCATTTTCATGTTGATGCAAACATGGATTGTTTCTAGTGTAAGGCTATTATAAATAAATACGACTACTACAGAAGTTTTTGTACAAGTCTTTTTTGTGTATATATGTTTTCATTTCTCTTGGGTAAATACCTAGAAGTAAACTTTTTTTTCTAGAAGTATGCTTAACTTTAGGAGAAACCTCCTGATCAATTTCCAAGGTGGTTATAGCATTTTGTACTATTCCTGCCCCCCCCCCGCCACCTCCAGTAATGGATGAGATTTCTATTGCTCCTCATCTTTGCCAACATTTCATATCTTCAGTCTTTTTTCTCTCTCCATTCTGTGGGTGTGAATTGTATCTCATTAAAATGGTTTTAATTTGCATTTACTTCCTGACCAACGATGCTGAGCATTTTTTCCATGTATTTACTAGCTGTCTTTCTCCTATCTGCTAAAACAAATACCGTGCTCTGGGCTGGCTTAACATCAGGAATTGATCGGCTCACAGTTTCATGGGCTACAAAGCTGGCTCCCTCCCAGGGTCAGTGTCTTCTGGCTGGCCAGCAAACTTTGGAGTTTTTTGGCTTTTCTGTCAGATGGCAGTGCACATGGTGGCATCTTCTCCTGTCTCTTCTGGGTTCCGCTGGCTTCCAGCTTCTGGCTGCTCCCTGTGGCTTCTGATCCCATGTCCAATTTCCTTTGTTCATGAGGACTTGAGCCATATTGGCTGAAGGCCCACCCCGTCCAGTTTGGGCCACACGGTAACTAAGAACACCTTCGAAAGTCCTGTTTCTAAATGGGCTCACACCCACAGGGCCAGGAGTCAGGGCCTCAGCGTGCCTTTCATGGAGGACACACCTCAATCCCCAACAGTCTGTCCTCTGGATCCCCCAAAAGACATATTCTTCCCAGGTACGAAATACATTCATTTGATCACAATATCCCTCAAACCTTAAGCCATTTCAACAATAAAGTTCAGCACCGAGTACCATCACAATCAGCTGTGGGTGTGGGCTGCCTTGGGCTAAATCCCTCTCCACTGGGCCTGTGAAATCTCGTAAGCAGAGCCATCTGCCCCCAATGTTCAATGGCGGGAAGGGATAGGGTGAGCATCCCCACTCCAGAGAGAAGAAACTGGAAGGAAACCTGGTCCCAAGCACGGCTGAAGCTCACCCGGGCGCACTCCATTAGATCTCAAGGTCTGAACGCCCTCTGTGGCTGGACGCTTTGTCCTCCAGGCCTGATGGAGTGTCAGTCCCACATGTTCCAAGTGCATGTGGAGAGGCCATGCTCTCCCCACACAACCTCTTCAAGTATCAGCACAGCGGCCAGGCTGTCTTGATCACAGGGATGCAGACCTCGCTCTCTGAGCACTGGGATGGCGGCAGCTCTCTGCCAACCCCCAGGCACAGGCCCCACCATCTCTGAGCTCTGGGGTGGCAGCACTCTCCTTGAACAACTGGGTGCAGAGCCTGCCTCTTCCAAGCATAGAAGCAGATGGCCTGAGAATGAAGGGATGGATCTGCCTTCCAAGAACATGGGTGGACCTACCCTCTTGGCGGAGGAGATCAATTCTGTCCAGAACTTGGCTTTGTCAGTTCTGCCCTTGAAGTCTTTCTTCCTTCAGTTCTTTCCTTCTCGTCCCTTGCAGCCATTGCTTCTGTTAATACAAATTTCATGAAAACCTTGCTAGCTTTGCGGCAGTTCCAGGGGGTCCAAGTCATCAGATGAAAGAACTCTGCACAGATCCTTTCTAGATAACTGAATTTCCAATCCCGACTTCCCCTGAAATGACTCCTGGATCCATGTTCAGCCACACCTTATTTAGCAAAGGGCTGCGCAGGTAAACCCTCACATGGAGCCCTGGCCTCTGGGGACTTACTTCCCCAAAGCTCAAGGAGGCTCCTGATAGAGACGTTTAGGGACCTCACGTTGTAGCACTATCTGGATAGGCCCAGAATTTTCCAAATCGCCAGTTGCTGGGTTCTTTGTGCTTAACAGTTCTATCCTCAGTTTATCTCCTTCCTCTCACATTTCACTATTAGCTGCAAGGAGAAACCAGGCTGCACCCTCCCCACTTAGCATGGAAATCTCCTCAGCTAAACATCCAAGATCAAGACATTTTCTGTTCTTTTAATATCATTGTCTATTTTGGAATAAAAGTTAAGCTTGTCTCATGAAAATAATTGTTAAACGTTTCCTTTTTTCTGAAAAAGTTTGTTCTTGTTTATACTTGGAATCAATTTCTTTAATAGAGATAGGATAATTTATATTTTGTTTTACTTCTGTCTGTTTTGGTAAGTTGTATTTCCATTCTTCCAACTTGTCAAATTTATTGTGATAAAGTTGTTCATAAAATCCTCCCAATGTTTTGATGTCTATAGGATCTGTAGGTCTGTTCTTTACATCCCTGTTATTGGTCATTTCTTTCTCTCTCTCTCTCTCTATCTCTCTCTGTCTTTTAAAATCATGATTGATCTTACTAGGGGCAAATAATATAATTTTTTTCAAACAACCAACTTTTGACTCTGATGATATACTTTATCTTACATTTAGATTTGGTTTTTATTATTTTCTTTTTTCTACTTTCCTTATATTAAATTTGCTTTTCTTTACTTAGCTTTTGAGGTAGAAACAATTTATTTTCAGACTTTTTATTCAAATATATACATTTAAGGCTATGAAATTCCCTCTAAGCACTGCTTTACCTCTATCCCACAAGTTTTGATATGTGATATCTTAATTTTATTCAATTAATATATTCTCTAGTTTCCATTTTTCTTTCATCTTTGATCTTTGGATTATGTAGAACTGTATTGTTTAATTTCCAGACAGTGGGAATGTTTTTTCTAGTTATCCTTTTGTTATTAATTTCTACCTTAATTCCAGTATCGTCAGAGAATATGCTCTGAGTAATTTCAGTCATTTGATATTTGCTGATGCTTTTTTATGGCCCATTCTTGTAAATGTTCCATGTTTGTCAGGTATGATCATATGTGAATTACATCAAATTTGTTAATTTTTATTCAGCTCTTCTACATGGTTACTGATATTTTTATCTCCTTGTTCTATCAGCTATTCAGAGAGGTATATTATAACCTCCCACTATGATTGTGGAATTGTCTATCTTTTTTGTTTTATACATTTGAACCTATTTAATTGAACCCACTTAGGATTGTGATATATCCTGTGAGAAAACCCCTTCATCATCACAAAATGAACCTCTTTATTTCTAGTAATGTTTCTTGACTTAACAGATGCTTTGTCTTATATTAGTGTAGCTGCATCAACTTTTTTTGGCTAGTGTCCACATGTTAAATATTTTTTACCCTTTTACATTCAATCTTTCTGTGTTCTTGTATTTTAAATGTAGCTCTTTGAGCAGGATAGAGGATTAGGTTTCTTTTTATCTAGTCCAACAATCCTAGATTAATTATTGGTTTATTGTTTAGTTTGGCTTATATATATATATCAATTTACTGTTTGTTTTCTGTTTGACCCAAAAGGAAAAGATCCTTTCTTTTAATTATTTCTTGCTTTCTTTAGGAATAGACATATAGCTTTTATTAGTCCATATTTTCCTTCTATTAACTTGTTAGTCACACTTTACTTTATAATTTTTAGTGGTTATTCTAGAGTCAAAACAAGCATACTTCACTTATCTTAGTTGAATAAAATGTATTATTTTAATACTTCCCTGATACTGGCAAAAACTTTTTTTTGGTAAATACTGCTATTTACCAACCTCCACATTTTGTGTTATTGCTGTTATGCATTTTAAGTTCTCTGCCTATTTTGAATTCCATGGGACATTGTAGTCATTGTTTATATAATAAGTATTCATTTATATTTACCCCCATATTTACTATTTCTGGTTTTATTTCCCATCCTGCATTTTTGCATTTCCATCCAGGATCATTTTTCTTCTGGCAGAAAAACTCTCATTATTCTTTTAATGCAGACCTACTGGCAACACATTCCATCAGTTTTCATTTGCTTCAAAACATTTTTATTTCACTATCATTTTGAAGGATATTTTTTACTGGGTTAGGATTCTAGACTGTCTTATTTTTCTTTCCTCACTTTAGAGATGTCATTCCATTATCTCTGGCTTTCATCATTTCTGTTGGGAAGTCAGCTGTCATCTTTATTGCTGTTCCATTGAAGGGAACGTGTCTTTCTTTTCCTTCTGGCTGCTTTTAAGATGACCTCTGTCTTTGGTTTTCAGCAGTTTTACTATGACAGGCCTGGCTCTGGTTTTCTTTGTTTTTATCTTGCTTGATGTTCTCTGAGCTTCTTGAATATGGGGATTGATGTTCATATGATTTGAAAAATATAAATTTAATACTTTCTGAATATTGATTTTATCTCATCCTCCTTCTCTTCTCCCCTCCTTCTGGAACTATAATTGTACATATGCTAGACATTATGAATGTGTAGCACATATCTCTTTGTTGTGCATGTTTCCCTTTTTTGGCCTCTTGGCATTTGACCTGTCTTCCATGTAACTAATTCTGTGTTCTGCTGTGTCTAATATGCTACTAAAACCACCAATTTGGTTACTAATTTCAGATATTGTATTTTTCCAGTTCTACTAGGGTCCATTGGATTCTTTATAATTTTGCAATTTTATTTTGAATGTCTGTATCTTTTAATTCATTTTGTCCATCTTGCCTCTTTCTTTTAATATATTAATTAAGGTTATTTAAAGGCCTTGTCTGCTACCTTGGATATATGAATCCTATATAATTCTGCTTCTATTTATGACTTAAAGTCATGAATATTAGCATAGCTTATTATCTTTTTGTTCACGTTTATGGCATTTCTCTCATATTATTTTACTTTCAACCTATCTGTGTTCTTATATTTAAAATATGTAGGCAACATATAGTTGGCTTTTTAAAAAATCCATAACTGGCAATGTAAATGTCTAGATTGTAAAGACATATTTTCTTGCTTCTTTGTATGTTTAATAATTTTAAAAAATTATCCAATATTGTGTATTCAGAAACAAAAAAGAAAAAGATGAAAGTTTCCAGATACTGTTGTATTCCATCAAATCTCCTTACTTTGTTGAGCAGACACATTAAAAGGCTGATTATCTCAATCCAATCAGGGATTTAGCTATATTCTAGCTACTTTTGCAATTTTAGTAAGATCCGCTCTATCTCCCATTGATCTTTATTTTTTGACATGGTCCTTGCAGGCTTCTCAGTGAGAGCCTTGCATATCTCAAACTCATAAGCCCTGAAAGTCTGCAGAAGATCTGGGGTTGTGAGCCTAGATTTCCAGCCTCTCACCCTAGGCAGCTTCAAGTTAGCACAAGAATAGTGATCTTGGAGATGACTCTTTCCATTGGTGGGTCTTTGTTCTCTAAGCATTGGAGACTGCAAGATATCTTCCATGGCATTTTAGAAGATATTGGTCTAGTTTTGCAGATATCCGTGAGGTTCAAAACAGTGCACATAGGGCTGCTCAAGTCCCCAGTTTGTCCTCCAGGCAGCTGCTAAACAGTGTTACTGGCGTCCCTTTCTCCCTGTAAAGATCTCTATCTGCACAAAGTCTGCTCCTCGGCCTGGTCCCAGAGCTGGCAAATGTCCCCAGGGGTGAAGGGGGTCAAAGTTCTGTCGGCAATGTCAGCTCATTTCAGGTCATCTTGATTCTCTGAAATTTTAGTTCATTTAGTCCTTGGCTTTCCTATGCAGTAATTTTAAAAATTTATCTAGATTTTTCTCTTGCTATTTTGGGAGGATTGATCTACCTGAAATTGAAGATCAAGAGATTATTTTTAATACCCACTGGAGAGGAAAATCCCATGCTCCTGGGTCCACAGTATTCATCAGTGTATTTGCTTCTATGCTGCTGATAATCTCCAGCCTAATATAATGATTTTCCTCTAAAACACTGTCATAATCATGCCATAGTGATTCTCATCTTGAGGGAAAGGGAAATTTGGAGCCTAGACTCTTAACAAAGGTCAATAAGGAAGGAGAAGGGTGCTCAGGAGTAACGAGGAAGGAAAAGGTGTATTAAATTGTGCACTGGAGTAGGAACTGTAAGGCTACGGCTCGGCACTGGATTCTGCCCCTTTCAAGCTGTACTGCACTGGGCAAGCCCCTATTTCCCTAAGTTTCAGTTTCCTGGAATTTGAAATAAGGTTCACTTGACCCTAAAGCTCATCCTCCACCCATACACAGACGCTGCCTTAATTGCAGTGGGGAGGCCTGACATGTAACTGGTCTGTTTTAAACAGGCTCCAATGCAATCGAAATTCAGGAAGGGAAGAGCGGCTTTCTGGATGCCATGACAAAGAGATAATTGTCCTCTGAAATTATTCATCCATATTATAGTGGGATGAAAATGAAAGGACTCAGGGTTGGGGAGAGGCATGAAAGGCTGAGGACGACTCACTCCATTCTTGCTTCCAGCTGAAAGCACTGAGACTATGCAGCTCAGGAGTCCCGGGGCTGAACAGAGGAGTCCCAGACCCGATGGTTCTGGAAGCAGGACCACCCTAAGATGCCAAGGAAATCAGGCCAGGGAGCTGGAGGGGGAGTCAAGACACGGATGACGTGGCCTGAGTGCCTGTGCCAGCTCATCACCACGTGCCCTGACCTAGTTCAGGGACTCGTTCTGGCGACATCTGCTGCAAGAGAAACTTAATTCACAAACAAACCGGGGGAGGAGAGCAGAGCTATTTGGGACAGGAGCCAGATTAAGAAACAGAAAGTTCTCCCTGTGGATTTTAGCCTGTTTCTTTCTCCACTTTTGTATTTGAGCTGTGCCCCAATTCTTTCTTGTTACAAGCCAGCTAAAGGCATTTGCACACGAGATGGCAGAGACCCACCTCCAGTTTCAGTAATTCCACTTGAGACAGAGGGGGTAAGGTGGGGTCCTGGACTTGTGCTTTCATGCTAGCACTGATTCTGTTTAGAGTAAAAAAAAACGGAAGTCTTCTAAGAATATTAGATCTAGTCTCAATATTGGGCATTATTCCTTTGATTTGCTTTTTTCCTGGGCAGTTGCATGAAATTTTGAATATCCACTCACTCCCTGATCTGAAGTAACGGAAGCTGATGGTCCTGCAACCAACCACGCCCGTGATGATGATGATGCCAGGCACAGACTGCTTTCTAGAGACCACGAAACCTGGGCTGAGAGACTAACGTTAACTTGCCTTGGGTGTGTTGACTTCAAACGTTCCACCACACCCTTCACCCCTCACAGCCTCTGCCGTCTCCCTCTGGTCATACCCATTATAGGCCCCGTCCAGGGCCTCTGCTGTCTGCTGGCTTCCAAGAACCCATATCCACCAGGGAGTTCATCCAATCACACTGTTTTAGTCAACATGCTCTACCGCATCTGCTACCAAAGCCGCATTTTGATTTTGTGGGCCTGGTCACTCTTCTTTTTTCCACTGTATGGCCCTTTTCATTTTCACAGCCTTTCTCGCTTCACCCCACTGAAAAGACAGGCTGAGGGGCTCAGCAGAGGGGCTTCCCAGTGGAGAAGAACAGGGACTGTGAACTGACCACGGGGCTCATCCTGGTCCTCGGTACCCACTGCCACGGCAGAGGTAAGGCGAAGCCCCCATCTGCCAGTGTGGTTGGGAAGGAAGGACACGGAGCAAAGAAGCCCTTGGCAAGAGGGGTGAGATCCAACCAGGCAGGCTAGGAAAGGTCAGGGGGGCATAAAGCCCATGAGGCCTGGGACCAAGCTGCTCTGCCAAGGCCCTTGCCCTGGGTTTCCCAACATCACTTGTGCCGTCACCACAGCTGCAGGAACGGGAGGTGGGTGTGATGTTGGGGCTGGTCAGCCTCGTGCAAAGCAGGTGCACCCCACCCTGGAGGCGACAGAGGCAGGCATGTGAGTCCCTGTGGACTGCAAGGTGCCACGTCCAGCACTCAGCAACGGGCTGGCCGGCACACTTGGGCATGACCCAGGCTCTGGCAGCCTCCGTGGTCCCTCAGGTGCCACTGCACAAATGTGGCTCATCAACAGGCCCTGGGATCCACCCTCCAGCTCCATTCCATGGTGAAGGGTCAGCTCCCGGTTCCAGCCACCCTCCCGGAGTCCTGCAGCTGCCCCGTGCGCTCCCCACCAGCCGGTGAGCTGATGGGCCCCCAGCCCCTGCTGCGGCCTCCAGAGCCCCCTCCAGGGCAGGTCTGGGTGCTGTCTCCTCCTCACAGAAGCTCCAGCCTCTGGTGGGGTGAGACAAGCCCCCGTCATTCGCGCCAGCCAGCCACAGAACTGGGCCACGGTTTTCACGTCCCCTTGCATGGCTGTGTTCAGCACCACAGCCTGGCAGCCCGGGGCCTCGGCCGCTGCTGGGCTCAGCCGGTGCCAGCACGTTGGAGCCAAGGCCACACCGAGGACGTGGCCACAGGCGCATGGCCCACAATGGGCGGCACGGAGGCCATGTGATGGAGATGTGCGTGTTGCGGGCACTGGCCACGGCGGGCGTGGTGGCAGTCTCCTCCACAGGGCCCTCCACCTCCTCTGACAATCAGACTCACCACCTGGGCAGGGTAGGCGGCCTGCGCTAGCCCCCTCCGCTGAGATGGGGCAGAGGCTTCTGGACGACATTCAGCTCCTGCAGGGTGGCTCCGTGGGTGGCAGCAGCTTGGTGAGCATCTGCTGCTCCTCCAGCGTGACAGGCGGGGTGCGGGCTGGCAGCAGGGCTGAGCCGCCCCTGAGGCGAGTCCAGCGGCCAGTCACCAGCTTGAGCCCCACCGCCAGCTCTGGCCTGTGCAGCCTGCAGAGCATCACATTCCCGCAGGCTGCCCTCTGTGCCCTTGAATACCTGGGCACTGCTGTGTGGCTCTAGCAGCATCTCCTGCTTGCTGGCGTCCACCATGGCAGCACAGACCCCCCTGGCAATGCTGAAATCGCACCCTACATGAGATGCTGGCCCAGCAGCTCCTCGGCTGTGGCTGCCATGCTCAGCACAGCCTTGCTGGAGCCAACAAGCAGAGGTTTCACTGCAGCTGGAAGCTCTGGCCCCACACCTGCAGCTGCTCGCTGCCAGGGTACAAGGCTGGGGTGGTGCAGCTTGGGGCCCAGCAGCTCAGACCCACAGCGGGGGCAGATAGCTCCTGGCCTGCTCTGCTACAGCCGCTGGCCAGCCGGAGCACTGAACCCACCAGGGGAGTGGGCACAAGGGGCTGTGGCCAAGCAGCGAGGGACCTGCAGGACCGCAGCCAGGCCCCACTGTCCTCAGCACTGCCTGGCCTGTGAGGAAAATAGCTCCACAAACACGTGGTGGTGAACCAAGGGATGAGGCCCACGTCTCCTGGCCTCACTGCCAGCCAGCCCACGCAGGCCCTCGCGGTGTAGACTCGCCGCCCATGAAGGCCACGGCTGCTAGCTTCCCTGTGCCCCTTCGTAGTTGTGTGTTTTACAACAGGGTTGGTAGAAAGATGAATATATTAGTACATATTAAAATATCTTCTTTGACATTTTTTTATTATAAAAGGAATTAAAGCACTTTTGTGGGTCCCTAAAGGACGGTGGGCCCTGGACAAGTAGGTCCTGCCTGCTTGGTTCTCCCATATTCCCAGAAATATTAGAGGGAACAGTCCTCGGAGCTAATACAGGGCTGGGAATAGCTCCTGGTTCCTTCAGACAGAGTGGAAAACCCCATAATTCACAGGACACCAAGGAGAGTGCTCCTGGGGGGTAACTTATAGTCCAGGAGTCAATCCTGCTCTGGGTCCATCCAATAAAGCTTAAAGCAAGTCCTTCAAGGATCAAAGTGTTACTAAGTAGCTTGGCTGTGTCCCAGAATAAAGCTGAGGAATATGTACAGGAATCCAGAAATATCCAGCACCCCAAGAGGAAAAAGTCACAATGTCTGGCATACAATAAAAATTACCAGCCATACAAGTGATAAAGCAAGACCTAAAAGGAGAATAGTCGATAAAAGAGACCCAGAAATGATGTAGGTGGTAGAATTAGACAAGAACGTGTCCGTTTAAAGTTATTATAAGTATATTGAAGCTTCTTGATTATGTGAGTAGAGACGGGGAAGATATATGAAATACTATGTCAAAGACCAAGTGATGAAAACAAACATCAAGAGAGAAAATCCACGAAGTCTGAGATGAAAAATACACTGGATGAAATCAACAGCAGATTAAACACGGAAGAAAAGATTAGTGAACTTGAAGATATGGTGATTGAATGACAGAAACGATCCAAAATAAAACTCAGAGACAGCAAAGTCTGAAAAAAGAACAGAATATCAGTGGGATATGTAATCAAAGTCCCCAAAGAGAAGAAGGGGGAGACGGAAAAAGCATTTGAAGACTTAATGGCAGAAAGCTTTTCTAGTTTTATGAAAACTATAAACTCACAGATTTAAGACACCATAATCGAATTACTGAAAATAAATGATTAAGAGAAAATCTTAAAAGCAGCTAGTTGGGGGGAACACATTTTATACAGAGGAAACAAAAATAAGGATGACAACAGGTTTTTCATTGGAAACAATTAACCCTCACACACACACACACACACACACACACACACACACACATGACAATGGAACATCTTTTAATTATTGAAAGAAAAAAATGTCAACCTTGAATTTTATACCCAGAAAAAATATATTTCATAAACAAAGGTGAAATAGAGACTTTCTCAGACACACAAAAGCTAAAAGAATTCATCACTAGCAGAACTGCACAACAAGAAATGTTAAAGGAAGTTCTCCAAGCAGAAGGAAGATGATAATAGATGGAAATATAATTCAACCGAAGGAATGAAGAGCTCTAGAAATGGTAACTATGTGGATGAAGATAAAGTAATTTTTTCTTATTATTTAAATCTTTATAAAATAATTGGCTGTTTAAAGCAAAAATAATAAAAATGTATTGAGTTTTAATGTGTAGTGTAGAATGTATGATAACAATAGCATTATAATGAGAAGGAGAGAAATGAAAGTATACTGTTTCAAGGCCCTTGTACTATATGTAAAGTGGTGTAATATCAATTGAACTAGATGGTGATTAAGTTGAAGATATATAGAATAAACCTTAAAGCAAATAGTAAAATAACACAACAAAGAGGTATAGCCAGTTTCTCATTGGAAACCATGGAGGCAAGACGGCAGTGGCATGACATATTTAAAGGGCTGAAAGCAAAAAACTGTCATTCAAGAATTCCACAGCCATCAAAACTGTGAGGGAGAGGGGGGCGGATGTGGCTCAAATTGTTGGCGTCCATCTGCCATATGGAGGGAACTGGGTTCAATCCCTGGGACCTCCCGGTAAAAAAAAATACACACACACACACATATATATATATAGAAGGTGCATGTGCCACCAGGCCCCACGTGCGGGTGTGCCAGGCCCCGCCGAGCCATGCGCCAAGATGATGATGTAAACAGGAGAGAGACACAGGGGAGAGCCAAGACGAGACATGCCAAGAAAACCAGGAACTGAGGTGGCGCAGGTGACAGAACACCTCTCTCCCAAATCAGAGGTCCCCAGGATCAAATCCCGGCCAAGACAGAAGGAGAAAGACGAGGAGAGAGGGCAGGAAACAGACACAGAGAATTGCCCAGGAAATGGACACAAAACAGCAAATGGGGGAGGGGGTGTTAAAACATGGATTAAATAAATCTTTTTAAAAAAATTTTTTAAAGTGAGGGAGAGGTTAAGACATTCCCAGCTAAAGAAAAGCTGAGGGAGCTCATTACCACTAGATTGGTCATACAAGAGATGCTAAAAGAGTTCTGGAAGTTGAAAGGAATGGACAATAGACAACAAATCAAAGCTGCATGGAGAGATAAAAATCTCTGGTAAGGGTAACAATATGGGTAAATATAAATGGCAGCACAATTATATTTTTGGATTGTAACTGCTTTTTGCTTCCTGCAGGATCTAAAAGGTAAATGCATAAAATGTAATGATAAACCAGTGGTTTGGGACTCATAATGTATAAACATGGAATTTGTGACAAGAACAACAGGAAGGTGGGAGGATGGAGGGGTACAGGAAAATAGTTTGTGCACACTATTGAAATTAACTTGGTATCAGAGCAAATGAGATCTTTATGGATTTAGGATGGTAATTCCCAAGAAAATCTCAGAGCATGTGCAAGCTCATAGAAACAGAAAGCAGAGTGCAGGCTGCCAGGTCAGGGGTTAAGGGGAGGGGGAGATAATGCCTAATGGGTGCCTGGTTTGTCTGGGGAGACGGGAAGTCCTAGTAACGGAAGGTGGGGGGCTACTGCAGCACCGTGAACGTGGTTAATCCTGCTGAATGGTTTACTTGGAGGTCGTTGACATGGGAAATTTTAAGTTGCCAATATATGTTCCCAATATAAAAATAAAAGAAAAGCAACTAAAGAGACCATGACGATTAACTGCTATTCGATCCTGGATGGGATGTAATAAGGGAGGAGAAAAGGCTCAAAACGTCATTCTTAATACACACGAAAAGTTGGGATACAGGCGTGAGCTTTACGTCCATGTCGAATTTCTTGAACTGGTAACTGAAGGCACATGTCGGTATTAAGTGTGCAAAGAGCATGACGTGTACAACCTCACTCAGTGTCAGAAAAGCGACACACAGACAGCTTGATGGACGAAGAGATCACTAGATGAGCGACACGGCAAATGCGGCAAGATGTTTAAAGAGGTGCATGTGGGTGTCTGGGGCTTAGGACTAGCTTAGGGTTCTCTGAACGTGGTTTGTTTTATTTTTGTAACGCTCCTGCACATTTGAACATATGTTTAAAAAATTAAAAGGATACCATAGCCATTCCATAAAAACTATGAACTACTTAAGGATAACTCTAAGGAAGGGTGTGCAAGCCCTGAACAGTGAAAACTATGAGACACTGATAGTGGAAATAAACAAGATCTAGATAAAAGGAGGATTGCAAAATACAGTATTGCTAAGCTGTGATTTCTTCCCAGATTTATCTTTACCTTCAGTGCAATCCCATTTGAAACCCCAGCAGGCCTTTTGCAGAAATTAACAAGCTGATTCTAAAATTCAAGTAGAACTACAAAGGATCTAGGATAACCAAACGCAACTTTGGAAAACAACAATATTGAAGAACTTATACTGCCTGATTTTGTTAAGGTCTATAATTATAGTCAATATAAGATTGAGTGAAGATGCAAATTATCAAAATTTAAGCTTCCAGAGAGTCTTCAGCGCTAATTACAGCCACACTCAGTTTATGCAGGTCTCCTCACACCTGCTCTGGGAAGCCGCGTCAGTCCCGCTTCCAGGGTTGCAGGGTAGCTCACCACCACGGCGTCACACGGCGCCCCAGAAGACTGCTTCAAAAATCCAATTCTTATACAGTGTTATATGCCAACTCGTCGTGGTCCGGGAAACTAGGTTCGGACTGTTCACAACACTTTCTGTTCTTTAGAGAACAAAATAAGATTTTAGGGGACATATATTTATGCTGAATGATGGAAAAGGACTATTAAATACCTTATTTCAAACCAGAGTAGGCTTTAACTTCTGAATTTTCAGTGGTTTTCACTGTTCACACTACTTGAGTTTAAGACTTACTATAAATCTACTTAGTATTGGCATCAAGAGAGAGCAGTAGACAAATAAGAGAGACTAGACAGTCCAGAAATAGACCCGTACATATACGGACAATTGATATTCAACAAATGTGAAAAATCAATTCAGTCAAGAAAGGAAAGGCTTGTCAACGAAGTGCTGGGACAATGGATATCCCTATGCAAAAAAGAGAAGAACTTCAATCCATACTATGTAAAAAATCACCTCCAAGTGGATCATAGACCTAAATGTAAAACATTTGCCTAGGCAAAGATTTCTTAGATATGACATCAAAAACACAACTCATTAAAAAAAAATCTTGATACATTTGTATTTCATGAAATACAAATTGTGTTCTTTGAAAGACACAGTTACGAGAATGAAAAGAAACCTACTGTGCAAAACAGATATCTGCTTAAAGGACATGCATCCAGAATACATAAAGGGCTTTCAACACTCAATATTAAGAAAACAATTAACCCAACAAAAAATGGACAAAAGATGTGAACAGATCCTTCACAAAGAAGATACCCAGGTGGCAAACAGCACATGAAAAGATAGTCAACTTCACTACTCACTAGGGAAATGCAAATTAAAACCAGGAGATCTCTACACACCTATTAGAATATCTAAAATCAAGAAGAATTGTTATGCCAAGTTTTGATGAGGATACAAAAGAACTGGCAGTCTCATATACTGCTGGTGATGACGTAAAATGTTACAACCTGGAAAAGCTTGGCAGCTTCTTAAAAAGTTAAACCTGCACCTACCCCATGACCCAGGCATTTTACTCATAGGTATTTACCCAAGCACATGTCTATTCAAAGACTTGTACATAGCAGCTTTTGTGTTGTAGTCACAGACTGAAAACAACCCAAATGTCCATCAATGGATGAACACATTGTGGTATCTCCATACAATGAAATACTACTTAGTATTAAAAAGGAATGAATTAACGAGACATGCAACAACGTAGATGAATCTCAAAATACTTATACTGAGTGTTAGGAAGTCGGGCAAAGAAAGAGTAAATATTGTTTGATTCCAGTTATATTTGATTCTAGAAATTCAAATTAATCTGTAATGACAGAAAGGCTCAGGACAAAGGGTGGGGGAGGAGGTCTGGGAATGAGGGGTTACAATGAGCCATGTGGGTGTTTGGGGGCTGATGGATAGATTTATTATCTTGTTTTAGTTTGCTAAAGCTACAGGGAGCAAAATACCAGAAATGGGTTGGCTTTTATAAAGGGAATTTATTAGGGCAAAAACTTACAGTTCTGAGGCCATGAAAATGTCCAAGTCAAGGCATCAGCAGAGATGCTTTCTCACCAGCGTCAGCTGCTGGCGATCCTGGAGTCCTGCCATGTGGGAAGGCAAGATGGCGGCCGGTCCCTGTGCATCTCTCCCAGGCTCGCCTTCTCCCAGAGCTCAGCCGAGGGCTATCAGGCACGGGGCTCATCTCTTCGGCCTGAGGTGGCTCCACTAATTACAGCCTCTGGCCTCTCTCTCAGCCGCTCCTGATATCTCGGTTTTTCTGCAGCTGTAGGTGATTCTGGAGTCCTCTCACATGGCACAAAGTGGCAGCTTTCTCTCTGCATTTCTGCTTTCAGTTCTCTACTGATATAAAACTCCAGCAAGAAGGCCAGACCCAAACTGGGTCATGCCTCACTGACACAGTCTGATCAAAGGCCCTAAAATGATCTAATCAAAGGCCTCTTAACTGAATCTAACGCAATTAAAGGGCCCCAAACCCGCAGAAATGGTGAGCTCTAAGAACATGGTCTTTTCTGGGCCTCACAGAAAACTCCAACTGTCACACCTGTGGTGATGGTTTTACAGCTGTAAACATGTCAAAAGGTTATCAAGTTGCTCACTTTAAATATGCGTATTTTGTGTGTGTGTCAATTGCATCTCAATAAATCTTTAAAACTGTGACAGCCGGCAGTGAGGTATTTGCATCTCTTCAGATGCCCCGCAAGGCTGAGGCCGCCTGGCGCAGCAGCTCAGCGGTGGGTGCTCAGAACCAGAAGCCCGCTTCGTGGGCAGCACCGGCCTTCACCTCCAGGACCACCACCTTCTCCTCAGCCGTAACACACGTCCCCGCGGCTCTTATATTCCCTCCTTCCAGCCCCCCTGGCCTTCCTTCAGTTCCCCCAAAGCGCCCTGCTCCGCCCCACCTCAGAGCTGTGCGCATTCCTCCGTCTGCGATTAGACTGTGTTTTGTACCCCGCTTTGCCTGTTAATTCTCATGAATTTTTCAGAATTTACCCAAATGCCATTTTCTCAGTTTAGATCAGATCCCCTCATGTTGACTCTATAACACACACTTTTCCCTCAGAACTCTACCCACAGTTTTTAATTATATATTTGGAAAACTTAATGTCTATTTTCCCCACTAGACTGTAATTTTTATGAGGCCGGCAACTGTATTTGTCTTGCATGATGCCTCATCATCTAGCACAGACCCTGGCAGACAGTAGGAACTCAATAAATACATGCTGAGAGAATGAATGAGTGAACGAATGAGTGAATGAGAAGACCTTAAAAAACCTACAAGTGATTTTTTACAGGTGGCCAGGGAGCTGGGAAACCTGACCCCAGAGTTAATCCTTTTGTTTTACCTCCATGGGGGCCTCTAGGTAGGAGAATAAAGCTACAGAGTGAGAGGAAGGTTAGTGGCCCACGGAGATGTCATCTCTCACAAGGACACACAGAGGAAGTTGTTGCCCAAAAGCATCTGCCCACACTCAGTGCTGATGTCAGGAAGACCCATTCTTGGTGAGCGGTGTCCCAGCTGGAACTCAGAACACGTTGCAAGGAACCTATAGGCTGATCTCAGACGGAAATGTCTAGATTTTCAGGGACAAAGAAGGCATCTTGGAATTGATATATGGTGAAAAGAGGCTGTTTCCTAGAAATTTTATAAATTATTTAAACAAACTAATGATATTTAGAAAAGGCTACTGATCATTCTGGAACCATAGTGGATTCATAAAAATGAATTAAATGAAAAAGTATCATCAAATGATCCTTTATTATTCTTTTCATAAGAAGATTTAACAATAAAACACCGTATGGGTGGCTCTAATTGTGACTCAGGCTCTGTACCAAGTGCATATATAGTATATATCATATTTAATCTTCCCAACAACTCTGTAACACAGGTGTTATTATCACATTTTACACGTGAGGAAACGGAATCTCAGAAACATCAACTTTAAGGGGCTGATCCAACATTTTCACTGTTTGTCTGACTCCAGTTCTCCATCAGCTTCTGTGGTATTTCTAGATTCCAGCAAAGCATTTGCCCCATGCTCTGATCATTCTGTAGTTAGCTCTGATCGTCATTTTGTTATTTGGAAGATAGCTCTCTTAGGTGACTCATAACTGTTTAAGGCATTACAACCCAAAGCATTAGCCAACAATTTTCTGTCTAACTGGAAGGAAAGCTTGGGTTTTACCTGGAAAATCAAGTCTGATTGGTTGGCAGCAACTGTCCAAAGTCCTCTGTGTAGCAGAATTTTGACGGTGTCTCCGGGCTTAGCAGTAAAGAATACAACCTACCAGCAATTTCTGGTGGAGGTGTGGGTCAGGGGAGAAGGAGGGCCATGAATGGCAGTAGAGTGACAAGTCGTGCCAGTTATAGTAGATGTTTTAAGACCTTAAACGGGTGACATGTCTTTCCTAGTGAACTGTCCAGTTCAGTATTTTGCATGATGTCTTTTAAGAAGACAATGAGGACATGCTAATGAAACCAATGCATGATACAAACCTGGGAGAGGGAAACAGTTTTTCAGGTGTCAGGGCCTAAATTAAAATTATTTTAACAGATTGAAATTAAGTGCCTGCATCAGCAAAAAAAAAAAAAAAAAAAAAAAAAAAGCCAACAAAGAATGAACGTAAAGTCCTATAACCCTGGTTAAAATGATATTTCTAGAACAAGTGGTCAAGAATATGAATAAAGAGGCAGGTAGTTCATATAAAAATGATTCAGGCTTTTATCGATCATTACAGGCCAAGAGGATGACTGGACTGCATTTTAAAAAGGGGATTAGTATCATAAAGATCAAAAGACCTGTGAGTTCCATTGAACTGGCTCCTTCCATCAGTGCTGTCCAAAAGACTTCCTGAGATGGCAGAAATGCTCTAAGGCTGTGCTGTGTAATGCAGTAGCCACGAGCACTGGTGGCTACTGAGCACTTGAAATGTAGCTAGCATGACTGAGGAACTGCATTTTTAATTTTATTTAATTTTAATATAAGTTTAAATAGCCACAGGTGGTTAGTGGCGACCACGTTGCACAAGGCAACCTTAGACCACACCTCACAAATAATCTTCATTTCTGGATCAAGGACATCCAGCAGCGGGTGGTAAGTGTGAACTCAGATTTAATAAGGACTATAGAAAGTTGTTTAAGCTTAGAAATAGGATTATTTGGGGATAATGAGTTCTGTCTTCAAATATCCCCAGGTATCTCCCGAGGAAGAGGCTCAGACATCCCTAGAGGCACCCAAGGACAGGACCAAGACCAGTGATTTGAAAACCGCGAGGGGGTGGGGGGGGTTTCTTTCCAATATGAAAGTAAATTTCTAGCACTTTCCCATAGTGAAAAAGACTATTTTGGGTCCTCAGTTTCCTCCCCTATAAAATGAGGGCAGTCATCTAAATCATTTGCAAGACTCCTTCCAGCTCTATGACTTCACCTATCAAAGCATGGTATTTCAAAAATATTTTACTTAATGAACATGAACCTAGAACAGGAGCATCTTTTTATAGTATTTTTTAACAGTTATGGAAGACATTTTACCTTCCTTATTTGTATCTGTGAGGGTCTTGGCAGGAAACAGATGGCATGCTCAAACTGGATCAGTAAAGAGAGTTTCATACAGGGAATATCTACAAAATGAGCAAGCTTCAGGAAAACCCCTAAAAGATGGTGTTGCAGACCATAATTAGCAACAGCATGGAACCGTTAACTCCCATACAAGCCAACCCACGGAAACCTACAGGGAAGACAGGTACCTTGGTCTCACCCACCTTCTACCTGCAATCTCCCACCAGCGCCTCCTGTTGGCCAAAGCCAACTGGAAGCAAGACGGCAAGAGAGCCTTTTGTCACAGTCCATACAGGGCTCCTAGGACACAGAGCAGGACGGGAAAGAAAGAGCTATGAACCTGGAGGGACAGAAAGAAGATGCTCAGCACAAGTTACTTCCTTTGTCTTTCGACACCCATATTCACCCTTATCTTTTTTCTGGGTAAAGAATTCATGTTCCCAACACAGGTTACACACAAAGTTCCATTAGCAAACATCATATGTCAATTGGGTCACATTCCCAGAAGAAACTGAAATGTAAGCTACCACCAGCAATCTTCATGTAAGGTAGTGGGAAAAAAGGGAATGAGGAGGGGACAATTAATTTACCTAAAACATAACATGAGACCTGAATTTGACAACACAGCATCCTTTTTTTACCACCCATTCCATGATCTCCTTTCTCTCTGCAAGTGACTCAGCTGGGCAGGGTTCTTTACCCGCTGGGTGATCCATTCCTTTATTCCTGTTGGGTCCTTTAGTCCATACCTAATCCTCCTTGCTCCCACTGTTTCTATTTGGTAATTAGGATAATTCATTTCAATCAATACAGTGACTCCCTTATCTGTCTATTGGTTCATCAACATAAAGAACCAAAAAGGGTGGAGGTGGGCAGTTTCTACTTCAAATTTAATGGAACCATAAAGTGTTCCCTAACGGAAGCTCTGATCTCTTGAGCACAGGAGCCTCCTGTGCTCCTCAAGTCCAGAGTCTCTGGGATGTGAAGCAAATATTTCTCCAGTGGATTATTTGGTGTCATGATGAAAGGGATCATTCTCACTTCCATGTTTTGATTCTTAGACCTGTGCATTCTGACTCCCGGGGATACAACACCAAAAATTGGATGCTGATCTAAGTCAAATACCACATTCTCCATCTTGCTTTAACAGGGAGTTACAGCCCAGCTGTAGGTGGGTGTGGTAACCAAGCCTTCAGCAGGCCATTCTACAAGCCAATTGCTTGTCAAGCCAACTGCTTCTAAGTGATGGGGAATGTAGTGAATTCTGTAGCCAGGAGGCCATTAACACACTTCTTTCATCATAAACTGTATCATCTGATTAGAAGCATTGTCGTGGACTATCATACCATTATAATGGCTAAGCCATACTATAATTCCATATAAGGGGTGCTTAAGGGAGCTCTATGAATAGTGATGCAAATACAAACCGGGAATATGTGTCTAGCATATGCACTCAAATCAATATCTGCTGCATGATAGAAAGAGTGCAATATAATTACCATGCTACTAGGTAGCTGACTGGTCTCATACAGACAGAAACACACCCCCACATTGGTGACGACGGCCAGACTGGGGCTTCATCTTCAGTCGCTCAGCACTGATGAGAACCACATCAGGCTTGGGGAGTCTACTTCTCAGTTCATGCTTAGCTTCTCTTCCTGCCACATGACCACTTTGTTTACGAGCCCACTGAGCAAACACCAATGTAGGTGGGGAAAGAGGCTGCCATGCACAGGTTGGGGTATCCTAGCCACATGCTTACTGACTCCAAAGTGGATAGTGTCTGGTAGACATTTACATGGAATACCAGTACTTTCTTACTTGGTACTTATTTCAAGAAACTTATCTGTACAATTTTCCTCCAGCCTCATTATCAGTAATCTCAAAATTTTCTTCTTTCTTATTCCCTTACCATTAGGCACTACCTATGAGTCAGCATAGATACATATCCCTGGCTATCTCTCCTTGCATATCAAGTAGATAACCAAATGTACTACTCAAATTTCTGCCCACCAGGAGAACTTTCTCAGCACTGTCATTCAGGTTAATCCAAGTAGTGCTACAATGTGCAATCTGCAATGAAGAACCATCTATAAACCAGGCCCACAGTTTTCTGCTTCTTTTGTCGTAGGAAACTCCTAAGAAGTCGTAAGTGTGGGTTAAGGAAAGAGTGTGAAGAAGTTGAAGTAGCCATCTTGCGAGATCTATCACACAGGGACAGAAAACGGAAGCGTACTCCTGTATCATTTAGGTCAACCACTGGAGTCACTAATCTTGTAAGTTTCCTCAGAGATAAGGTATTGTTTCTTTATTTACCATATTGGGAGTGGAGTACGAGGATTTTTCTCTACAGTCAGGGAACTAGAAAGGGGAATTTGCCAGTTATGAGGTGGATCTATTCTCACTATACTTCTGGGAGTGGGGAAAGGACTTTGGTCTTGTTAATCAGATCCATCAAACTCACTGTGAGACAGACGTGGAACATCTCCTCCTTTACCAGGGCTCCATGTGTTGATGTCCCAGCATTCAAACCTCAAATTCTTTCTCTTATTGTATATTTCCTCCCTAAATGATTTCAGCTAATTCCATGGCCTCAAATGCCATTTATATACTGGTGATTCTTAAATTTCTCTTTCTCAGATCTCGCCCAAGCTCCAGACCCAAACAGCAAATTGCCCTACCCCCACATCTCCCCTAGATGTCTAAGAAACGTCTCAAACTGAACTCTTCATTCACTCATCTCCATCCCATATCTGCTTCCTTACAAGTAAATAACATCAGCAACCATACAATTACTTAGGTTAAAAGAGAGAGAGAGAGAGGGTCAAACTCTCCAGTGGCTGCCCAATTAAATTGAGTAAACTGGAAAAACTGTTACCATGCCCTGAGAAGGTGCCACACGACTGGGACTCTGCCTGCCTCCCTGGGATTTCTCTTCAAAACCCTTCTTCATTCACATTATTCCAGACCCACTGGCTTTTCTGTCTCTCAAATACCTCAAATTCGTCTTTGTCTTAGGCCATTTCTACTTCCTGGTCCTTCTGTTTGGAAAACTTTTTCTTCATGCAACCAAGGTGTAGGTACTGACAGTCATTAGGTATATTTATTCCCACGTATGTTTCCTGGACATGCTGCATCCTTCTCATCATTTAACTCATTCAGTTCTCGCCTTAGGGTTTACCCCCTCCGGAAGCCTTCCCTGACCATCCTGGCTACAACTGTCCTAAACCCAACGCCAGAGACCCCAGATGCAATTTATTATCTTTTTCCTAATTATCATCTTCATATCATTTACCAGGACCTGGAATCATCTTACTTATTCACTTGTTTACATATTCACTGCTTAAGTCTCCCAGCTGTCGCTTTGAATAAAAAGGTTCTTGAGGGATCTAATGTCTTGCTCCCTGTTATAGCTCCACAACTAGGCTAGCTCTTGGTACATGGTAGACAATACATATTTGCTGAATGACTAACTCATTTACAAAGGACATGAGTCCTCAGAGCTGAGGAAGAGGAGAAGGCATCATTTTAAAAGTCATGATTTGGGGGAGTGAAAGTAGCTCAGCGGTTGAGCGCCTGCTTCCCATGTACAAGGTCCTGGGTTCAAGCCCTGGTACCTATTTTTTTAAAAGTAATGATTTTACTCTTCCCTCACCACCTTGTAACTTGTGGTTTGGTGTAGCAGAGCTCCGACAGGATGTCACTGAGGTTTACGTCCTAACCTACACAACTAGAACATCTTCTGGATGTCTTTGAAGTGGAAGAAAGGCTGTTCAGACATGCACTGTCCGTAAAACTACCCCTCGTGGCTTCGTGGACCTGCTGGCTAGTTGTGCAGGATTTCAAGGGTTTTATTACTTGTGTTAACAGTTCACTCTGGGTCAGCTCTGACATAAAAAATAAAGTTAACCCCCTCACACATAACCTCACACACATCAACTTTCCTCCACACATAATGTTAAAGTTTGGGGTACTGTGGGAGCAATGGTTGGAAAGTGAGACCCCCCAGGCCACCCGCACCAAAGCCACACGCGGGCGCATGGAAAGCTCAGCCCCCCGGTTCCCACCCCAGGCTGCTGCAGCAGCGACCCCCGGGGGTCTCAGCCCACTGGAGAGGCACGGAGGACACCCAGAAGACCTACATGCAAGGGGTCTGCATGCCCAGGGGAGCAGCAGGACGACTGGGAGCAGGAGCGCTGCTCTCCCGTCCCTCCACCATTTCATTGGACCCTGGTCTTCACCACAAGCCGGTGGAGATGCTTCAGGTGAGGCTGCCCATTTCACTGCAAAGGGACCAAGTTCAGGACTTCCCTCTCCAGGTCTGTCATCTCACAGCTCAGCCTGGCTGCCGAGGTCACAATACAGCCCTGTGTGCAGCCAGGTGGCAACCTGCACTCAGAGCCTGATGATTTCAGTGATCCGGCTCCTCTGGCCCCAGGGAGGTCAGCATGGAACTGGGGGGTGGGAGGAGGCCAGAAGGGAGGACTCCACATGCGGCTGTGCTCCTGCGAGTCAGGGCATCCCAGATTCCTTAATGTGCAGGACAAAATAGCTTGAAGGCACCGCCTAGGAATAGCCTTAGTTAATGAGAGAAGAACTGAAGGTGCTGGCACAAACAGACCTGGAGGTACAGCAGGAAAAGCCCAGAATTGGACTCCTACATACAAGAGTTCACATCCGGACTCACCACTTACTTTGTACGTGGGAGCTCAGGAAATTAATTAACCTTGAGCCTCAATATACCTTTTTTTGTAAAATGGGGATAATAATACCACTTATGCCTTGGAGCTGTTGAGAAGAGATAATGTATATATCTAAGGCTACAATGTAAGTTCTCCCACTTATTTTTTCATGCAAAGGATGGTCATGTAAAAAGCAACCTTTATAAACAAGGCTTGCATATAGTCCCTAATCACAAATCATTTACATGATGTCTTCAATAATGTTTTACTCATTCATTCATTCAGTCATTCAGCCACCATTAAGGACAACTTCCTACATGCCAGTCCTGGCCTTGAGGCATTTGATACAATGGTGAATGAGCTATGGCCCTTGCCTTCTAGGAGCTCACAGTATAATAACAGAAACAAATAGGTAAGAAAGATAATTTTAATACAATATGTTTGTGATGGTGAAGTTCATGTGTCAACTTGGCCAGGTTTTGGTGTCCAGCTGTTTGGTCAAAAAAGCACTGGCCTAATTGTTACTGTGAAGATATTTCATGGACTTAAATCATCAGTAAGTTGAGACCATCTATGACTGATTACATACATCTACAATCAATTGAGGAGTTTGCCTTCAACAATGAGAGAAGTCTCATCTAATCAGTTGAAGGCTTTAAAAAGAGAAGTGATGATTTCAGCAGTCAGAAGAGAGAATTTCCTTCTCTACTTCAGCCAGCCAGCTTCTCCTGGGGAATTCATCAAAAACTTTCACTGAAAACCTTCATTGGAGTTCCCAGCTTGCAGCCTGCCCTATGGAATTTGGATTTGCCCATCCCCACAGTTGTGTGAGACAATTTTTACAAAAACCTCAGTACTTACAGATACCTCCTGTCAGTTCTGTTTCCCTAGAGAACCCTGATTAATAGAGTTTTGGTACTGGGAGTGGTTCTTTCTTTCTTTCTTTCTTTTTTTTTTTTAAGGTACCTGGGGCCGGGGATAGAACTGGGAACCTCGTATGTGGGAAGCCAGCGCTCAACCACTGAGCCACATCAGCTCCCCTGAGTTGGTTTTTTCATTTTTTTGTTTGTTGTTTGTTTCTTTGTTTTTAGTAGGCACTGGGAACCAAACCCAGGACCTCCCATGTGGAAGTCAGGCACTCAACTGCTTGAGCCACATTCACTCCCTGGGAGTGGTTCTTGAGAAACATAATTTTAAGGATGAGATTTCTGAACTGGTTCTGGGTTTTTTTTGAATTGGTTCTCTAAAATGATTAGAATCAAAGGAGCTAATGACTATTTCCAATAATCAAGATGCCTTAGGGGAGCAGATGTAGCTCGAGTGGTTGAGCACCTGCGTCCCATGTACGAGGTCCCAGGTTCAGTCCCCAGTACCTCCTAAAAAAAAAAAGAAAAAAAAGATGGCACTGATAGTCCATGGCATGAGTTGGCAATAGAGGTATGAAAAATATCACCACTGGATATGGCTACTCAAATGCTTATAAGAAGGATGGTTCTGTGTGAGAGTGTTTTTGACACCTTAACAGTTTTGTGGAGTTAAAAATGTATAGTCATGTTGGATGGTTGTTCCTAAATATGCTGGATATAGTTATAAAAGAATGGGATGAGCTCAAGGCTTCAAATTCACAACTTAAGTGCTGCATAAAGAATGTGAAAGTTTCAATATGTGCTCTAAAAGGAAATCTTATTTCTTGTAGCTACAGACTTGAGATTTCTGAAAACCAGACCCAGAGTCTCATTGTGCAAATGGCTGAATTTCAATGTAAACTAAATTCCCAACTTTGCAGGCTGTTTGCTGTTAAAATAAGGGCATTGACTGGGAAGAAATATGATCCTAAACATATGGGTTGATGGTGGTGGTGGGGACGTTGAAACCCTAGATTCTGCTGAGTCTTTGCCTGTAATGTTCTGCCCTGAGGAACCCACCACTTGGCCTCCAGTCTGTCCTGAGAAACCTGCCATCCAACCTCCAACTGAAGAGATTAACCCTGCTGTGCCTGATAAACCTGTAACCACCTCCCTTGAGCACACAACCCTCAAATCCTCTGTCTGAAGAGATTTTTCCTGTTTCACCAGATAAAACTGCAATGGAATGCCCTGAGGTAGTTGCCTTGCAAGACACTTCTAATTCTTCTTGTGACCCACCCCCACCACTCCTCTTTTCTTCCAGACTTACAAGTAGACTGAAGTCCCAAAAGTCCCCAAAAGGTGAGGTAAAAAGTGTGACCCATGAGGAGGTACATTATACTCTAAAAGAACTGCATGATTTTTCCAATTTATATAGACAGAAATCAGGTAATGGATACTAAGGGTGTGGGATAATGGTGGAAGGAATATAAAGTTGAATCAGGCTGAATTTATTGATGTGGGCCTACTAAGCAGAGATTCTGGATTCAGTGTTGCAGCTCAAGGGGTTAGAAAGGTGTAATGTAGATGAGGGGATCCAAAGGCTTAGCAGTATTGGGATGTTGGAGTGGATTTATCATGTGAGACCTGCTCACCCACCCCAAGAATGTCCAGAGGACACAATTCACCAGGACTCTGAGGAATACATTTGTGAGACTAACTCCATCATCCCTGAAGAACTCTATGGTCACTCTTCTCTGTAGGTCAGATATTACTACAGGAACTGCTGTCACTGAACTTGGATCCTTAAACACATGGGGATGATCAGATGCCAGGTTGGCAGAAGCCAAGTGACAGCACTTAATCACCAAAGACAAGGTGGGCATGTCTACCATAATGGACAGTAGACTCAAAGCAGCAATTAATATAGTCTGACTTGCAGAGACCTATGGTGTTGGCTAGTAGATAATGGGGTACCTAGAAATAAAATAGAGGGAAGTCCAATCAATTCTTACTTGATCTCTATAAACAGAAGAGTTCTAAGTGGAGTGAACAAAAGTTTAACTTGAATTACAAAAAAAAAAAAGAGAGTCATAGCCCCTAAATAAATTCCGAGACTTGAGACAGTTTACAGACACAGAGCCCCTTGAATGAAAGGAAGACTGGGACACCTTGGGGAAGGATCCTGTTTCACTGCCAAAAATTTGTACTGTTAATCTTCCTCCCAGCCTTTCTCACAGAGAGCCTTTTACCAGCATAACTGTGCCTTGGGGAAAAGGAAATGATCAGACATTTTGGGGATTATTAGATATTGGTTAAGAAATGCAATTAATTCCAGGAGACCCAAAACATCACTGTGGTCCACCAGTCAGAATAGGGGCTTATGGAGGTCAAGTGATGCACTTTTAGCTCAGTATGTCTCACAGTGGGTTCAATGGGTCCCCGGATCCATTCTGTGGTTATTTCTCCAGTTCTAGAAGGCATAATTGGAATAGACATATTCAGCAAGTAGAATTTCCACATCGGTTCCCTGATTTGTTGAATAAGGGCTACTATGGTAGGAAAGGAAATGTGGAAGTCACTAGAATTGCCCTTACCTAGCAAAATAGTAAATCAAAGGCAATACTGGATTCCTGGAGGGATTGCAGAGATTAGTGCCACCATCAAGGATCTGAAGGATGCAGGGGTGGTGATTCCCACCACATCCCCATTCAACTCTCCTATTTGGCCTGTGCAGGAAACAGATGGATCTTGGAGGATGACAGTGGATTACTGTAAACTTAACCAGGTGGTGACTCTAATCACAGCTGCTGTCCAGATGTGGTATCATTGTTTGAGCAAATCAATACATCCCCTGGTACCTGGTATGCAGCTATTGATCTGGCAAATGCTTTTTTCTCAATTGCTATTAGTAAAAACGACCAGAAACAGTTTGCTTTCAGTTGGCAAGGCCAGCAATACACCTTCACTGTTCTACCTCAAGGGTATATCAACTCACCATCTCTTCCTCCACAAGACATTACACTGGTCCATTATAATGATGATCTGTTAACTGTACCTAGTGAGCATAAAGTAACAACTACTCTAGACTTATTGGTAAGGCATCTGCATAAATCCAACAAAAATAAAGGGGACTTCCACTTAGGTGAAATTTCTAGGTGTCCAGTGTTGTGGGGCATGTTGAAACATCCATTCTAAGGTGAAGGTTAAGCTGTTGCATCTGGCTCCTCCTACAACCAAAAAAGAGGCACAGTGCCTAGCTGGCCTCTGGATTTTGATGATAACATATTCCTCATTTGGGTGTGCTACTCTAGCCCATCTACCGAGTGACCAGAAAAGCTGCTAGTTTTGATTGGGGACCAGAACAAGAGGAGGCTCTGTGACAGGTCCAGGCTGCTGTGCAAGCTGCACTACCACTTGGGCCATATGATCCAGCAGATCCAATGGTGCTGGAAGTTTCAGTGGCAAATAGAGATGCCATCTGGAACCTTTGGCAGGCTCTTATGGGAGAATCACAATGCAGACCCTTAGGATTTTGGAGCAAAGCCCTGCCATCCTCTACAGATAACTACTTTACTTTTGAGAAACAGCTTTTGGCCTGCTACTGGGCCTTAGTAGAAACTGAATGCTTAACCATGGGCCACCAAGTTACCCTGGGACCTGAGTTGCCTATCATGAGCTGGGTGTTGTCTCACCCACCCAGCCATACAGTTGGGTGTGCACAGCAGCACTCCATAATAAAGTGGAAGTGGCATATATGAGATAGGGCTTGAGCGAGTCCTGAAGGCACAAGTAAGTTACATGAGGAAGTGGCCAAATGCCCATGAACCCCACTCCTTCCACATTACCTTCTCTTTCCCAGCCTACAGCTATGGCCTCTTGGGGAGTTCCTTACAATCAGTTGACCGAGAAAGAGAAATCTCAGACCTGGTTTATAGATGTTTCTGCACAATATGCAGGTACTTCCTGAAAGTGGACAGCTGCAGCACTGCAGCCCCTCTCTGGGACCTCCTTGAAGGACAGTGGTGATGACAAATCCTCCCAGTGGACAGAACTTTGAGCAATGCACCTGGCTGCTCATTTTGCTTGGAAGGAGAAATGCCTGAGGTGCGTTTGTACACTGATTCGTGGGCTGTTGCCAATGGTTTGGCTGGATGGTCAGGGACTTGGAAGGAACATGATTGGAAAATTGGTGACAAAGAGGTCTGGAGAAGAGGTGCGTGGACAGACTTTTCTGAGTGGGCAGAAAACCATGAAGATACTTGTGTCTCATGTGAATGCTCATCAGAGTGACTTCAGCAGAGGAAGATTTTAATAATCAAGTGGATAAGATGACCCATTCTGTGGATTTCAGTCAGCCTCTTTCCCCAGTCACTCCTGTCATTGCCCAATGTACTCATGAAAGAAGTGGCCATGGTGGTAGGATTGGAGGTTGTGCATGGGCTCAGCAACATGGACTTCCATGGACTGTAACTCACCAAGGTCGTTCTGGTTAAAGTCACTGCTGAGTGCCCAAACTGCCAGCAGCAGAGACCCACACTCAGCCTCCAATATGGCACCATTCCCTTAGGTGATCAGCCTGCTACCTGGTGGCAGATTGATTATGTTGGACCACTTCCATCATGGAAGGGGCAGCATTTTATCCTGACTGGAATAGACACATATTCCAGATATGGGTTTGCCTTTCCTGCACACAATGCTTCTGCCAAAACTACCATCTGTGGACACACAGAATGCCTTAGCCACCATCATGGCATTCTACACAGCATTGCTTCTTATGAAGGAACCCAATTCACAGCAAATGATGTGTGGGAATGGGCACACATTCATGGAGTTCACTGGTCTTACCATGTTCCCCATTATCCTGAAGCAGCTGGGTTAATAGAATGGTGGAATGGCCTTTTGAAGACTCAGTTACATTGCCAATGAGGTGGAAATACCTTGCAGGGCTGGGGCAATGTTCTCCAGGAGGCTGTGTAGACTCTAAATCAGATTCCATTCTAGAGTGCTTTTTCTCCCCTAGCCAGCATTAACAGGTCAGGAATCAAGGGGTTGTAATAGGAGTGGCACCACTCACTATTACCCCTAGTGATCCATTAGAAAAATTTTTTGCTTCCTGTCCCTGCGAACTTAAGCTTTGCTGGTCTACAGGTCTTAGTTCCAAAAGGAAACCACGAAGAGACACAACAATGATTCCACTGGACTGGAAGTTAAGACTGCCACCTGGCCACTGTGGGCTCCTCGTGCCTCTGAATCAACAGGCAAAGAAGAGAATAATTGTACTGGCTGGGGTGATTGGTCCTATCAAGGGGAAATAGGACTGCACCTGTACAATGGAGATAAAGAAGAGTTTGCCTGAAATACAGGGCATCTCTTAGTACTGCCGTGCCCTGTGATTAAAGTCAACAGAAAACTGCAACAACCCAATCCAGGCAGGACTAGTGGCCCAGAAACATAAGGAATGAAGGGTTGGTTCACCCCACCTGGCAAAGAACCATGGTCAGCTGAGGTGCTTACTAAGGGAAAAGGGAACATGGAATGGGTAGTGGAAGAAGGTCGTTATAAATATGAGCTATGACCCATGATCAGTTATAGAAATGAGGACAAGGATGCTTCTTCTTTGTTTTTTTGTGAGCATGTTTGTATATGTACATAAAGCCAATATTTAAATATCTTTTTCTTCCCTATCTTATCCCTTATCATAAGACATAAGCTGTATTAGCTTCATGTCATAGTATTTAAGTTACAGGATGTCAAGTTTAAGAGTGAATATTACCCAAGGCCTTGTACCCTATTCTGGGGAGAGTTAGTGTGTTTCTGGTTGCATGACAGTTGAGCATTGTTAGGTGAAAATATGACAGTTACTGTTTTTATTTAGAGATTAAGTATAGTTTAAGGAGATGTGTATGGCTGCCATGGTGAGAAGGGAAGGCCAGGTGATGGTGTCCAGTTTGGTCAAGCAAGCACTGACCTGATCGTTACTGTGAAGACATTTTGTGGACTTAAATCATCAGTAAGGTGATTGCATCTATGGCTGATTACATACCTCTACATTCAATTGAGGAGTTTGCCTTCAACAATGAGAGAAGTCTCATCTAATCAGTCGAAGGCTTTGAAAGGAGAAGTGATGATTTTAGCAGTCAGAAGAGACGTTTTCCATCTTTACCCCAGCTATCCAGCATCTCCTGGAGAATTCATCAAAAACCTTCATCAGAGTTCCCAGCTTGCAGCCTGCCCTATGGAATTTGGATTTGCCCATACCCAATTTACAATTCTTATAAAAATCTCACCACATTTACAGATATCCCTAAAGAAGCTGGCTAATACAATGCTGAATGAAACCGGGTAACTGACGGTCAGAGAAGAACCCCACCCAGCCTGAGAGGAGGCTGTGTGAATGGCTGGTGGGGAGGGGAATGGTGTGGCTGGGGTCCACACACCAGGGAGACAGCAGGTCGGAGGGTGTGGGGGGCAGCGTCCCAGGCGGAGGGAGCCACACGCGTGAAGGATGGAGCGGCCTGGGGGCTGCTTGAGAACACAGTGTGAGGCTGGAGCGGTACCCAGAGCAGTGCACTGTATCAGGCTCAAACCTGAAGAAGCAGCTTTTCCTGATTTAAAGGTATGGAGGAATTCCGATTTAAAAAAAATCACCATGGATGTGACTGGCGTGTAGAAAACAACTATTATTACTGAAGTTGCAAAGAGATAGTGGTGCACTTGTTTTCCAAAAATTTCAATCATGGTATTTCCCATTTGGGAGAAAATGACTATGAGGCCTTTTCCCTCCCAAGCTCTTTTAGAGCTCTTAAATTTATCTTACAGCACTTAGAAATATCCTTTAAACAAGTAAAAGATGGAACATCCGGCAGTTTGCATTACTGGACTTTTATTAGAACAAGCATTTCTCATAGCTGTAAGCAAAGCATTAGAACCCAGCAAGCTAACACTCGTCTTTTCAACGCCACAAGGAGGCTGAGAAGAGAAAGCCCAGGTCTAGATTCAGCAGAGCAGAGCATTTCTGTGAACGATTCACAGCGGCTACCAATGTTTGCAAATATTAAGGCACTGGAGGGTACGAGGGCATGAGGCGGAACAGGGCACAGGCCAAGAATTCCCAGCATCGCCCATCTCCTGTCCAACAGGAGATTCCCAGCATCACCCATCTCCTGTCCAACAATCTCCCGGTTTAATTCCTTCGTTTCTATGGCAGGCACCCAATTCAAGAAGGATGCACACAGCATATTCATTAAATTCACTTAGACCACAAAGGATCCAAAAAATTTCAGGGCTCGACTCCCATCATAAGTAATTAGAAGATAAATTCACATTTGATCAACTTGCAAATCATGGCTCAGTAAGCCAGGGTTTTAAACATGCCTTTGCACTTCGTGCCTTTGAAGAAGCTACTGACCGACAAGAATCGCAAAAGAATTGCCCAATTTGTTGAAAGCGTTTTCCCTGCCCTCTCAAGGCTGGCCATGGCGCAGAGATCACTTCTTGACTCCGATGGGGCAGGAGACCCCCGTGCCCCCCAGGCCGCAGTAGCCCTCGGGGTTCTTGCTCAGGTACTGCTGGTGGTAATTCTCCGCGTAGAAGAACGGCTGCCCCTGGCGGATGTCGGTGGTGATGGCGCCGTAGCCGCTCTGGGAGAGCACCTGTGGGGAGAAGGGAGCGTCAGGGCCTGGGGCGAGGGGCTCGGCGCAGGTGAGGACAGGGGAAACGGGCTCGTGGCTCAGGCTGCGCCCTGGCAGTCTCGGGACGGGGCCCTGCCGCCTCCTAGCTGGGCTATTCTGTCAGCCGCTGCCAACCTGGGCCTCCGCTCACTGGACTGAAACCCGGTGCTCTGCCTCGTACCCGCTATGCCCCGGCTGCCTCGGTTGCCTGCCCGGAGCCGTGGTGGGGACCCATGGCCTGTCTGAGACGGGCCCCAGCATCTCCCAGTGGAAACGGCAGAGAGGCGCGGCTCCCTGGCTGCCCTTGATCCTCACGGGGCTCAGGGGCCCTGCTAGGGTGCCTGGAGGACGGGGGCTCATCTGGGGACTGGGCCAGGCCAGGGAGCCTGGGGAGCCAGGTCAGGGAGGACATGCCTGGGGCCTTGTCAGCCCATCACCGCCCTCTCCGACCTAGTGCAAGTCCTGATGGTCGGTGGCATCTGCTGCAAGAGAGAAGCAGAGCCATAAACACCAGCTGGGGAGCAGAGCAGAGCTATGTGGGGCAGGAGACAGATTAAGAGAGAGAAAGCTCTCCCCGTGGACCTCAGCCTGCTTCTCTTTCCCTTTTGGCCTGCAGCTGTGCCCTAGTTCTTTCTTCTTACAGGCTGCTTGGAGTGTTTGAACACAGGCGACAGACCGAACCCCAGTCCCAGTGATTCTGTTTGGCACAGAGGTGCAAGGAGAGGGCTGGCTTTGTGCTTCCTAAGGGAAATGCCTAGCCTCTGACTGTCTGTGGGGTCCATTTGAGACGAAGTCCTCAAATCTGCCAGGTATAATAAACCCAATGTTAATATTCTGCATTATTCCACTGCTTTAGCGGTTTCTTTCTTTTTTTTTTTTTTGCATCTCCTTTCATCCTTCTGAGCCAGAACGAGGCAGATTGACGATCCCAAAGCCAAGCAGACCTGAGCTGGTAAGGAAGAGGATTCCAGCCAAAGAGGGCGAATTGGACAAGCAGCTCAGAGGCAGCCAGCTTTCTCTCAGGGGTTAGGAATGAGATGGAGGAGCCATTCTAACTTCAGTTTTGACAATTTTTTGTAAACTAGCAATCATGGAGGGTTTCCCATATGTCACACTGTATGCTGAGACTTCACAGTGTTAATTTTAGCCTCCCAGCCACCCTGCGAAGGAAGTCCTATCGCCACCCTTATTTGAGTGTGCATGCAGAGAGCACTCTCCAGCCCCGGCAGCAGCTTGCCCTGGCATCGCACAGGCTGAGCACTCCGGAACTGCGTTTCCCAGACTCAGTTACCAGTGAAGTTCTAGTCTGGATTCCATCCACGAGAGAGACTCACATGGTATTTGGGAGACTAAACAAAAGGAGGCGCTGTGGCTCCGGAGCTGCGGCTGTGGGGGGTGCGGGCACCTGTAGCTAGCAGACCCGAGGCTCCGCCACGCCTCTGGCCACGCTCCTGAGAATCATTCGCTTTGGTACTGCAGGCAGTTAAAATCCTTTTGGCGATGACTGCTGGCAATTTCTGTAACCTCTCGGCATCCTGAAACCTAGTGGTGACTGTCCCTGACCACTCCAGCAGCCCTTCTCATGGTTCTGATAACGCTTAGTCCCCTATGTTAGTATTTTCTCAGTATTTCCTCCATGAAATACTGAGAGAATACTTTTCTGTGTCCTGGATAACACCGCATTTGGTACCAGAACTGTTTTCAGGAAACAGAACCTCAAAGACGGGAATCTGAGATTGGTCAGCTGGACGTGGTCAGATTTGAAGTTCTGTGCAAGTGGAAAATGGACAGGCGACCACGGCGTGTGGTGGCAAATCCTTCCCTAAGTCGTCACTAGCACTTGCCTGCAGAGAAGTGCCTGATGACACCAAGTGGCCGTGGCAATGGAAGATTGTGGTGAAATGCAAGTACGAGGCCTGTGGGGCATGCTCGCTGCTTTCAGGCAGCACCAGGGAGCTCAGCAGAAAGAGAACAAGGTCAGGACCTTGCATTCTTGGCCCAAGGCAAGTTCAGAGACTCAGAGAACTTCTATGCCAGATTTAAAATAATCTCTCATTTCCTGAGCTGTGCCTAATACCAAGTAGTAAAAAATTTGATCCTGAATGTTCCAGATTTACAATGCAAGTGGAAGTCCCCCCCTCCTGAGGCTAAAGCCCCAGCACAGCACACACGAGATGACCTCAGAGACCTCAGCCTCCCATGCCACTCCAAACGCTGCCCTCGACAGCGGGCGGCCCCCTCGACGCATCCCTCCCACGCGAGCCCCCATGCTCTGAGGCCTCCTGTGCTCGCTGCAGTCTCCCACCATGGCCACGAGCGTCCTCGGTTTCCAGACCCTTCCCCCTTCCCTGTCCCCTTCGTCCTCGCGCCCAGGGCCGCGGCTCCCGGGCCTGCCCCGCCTCCACTCGCTGCCCTCGGCCACGCTCCGCGGTGGACGGCCAGAGCCACCTCCTCCAGACGCCGTCCCGACAGCTTCCCAGGCCAGGAGCTGCTCGCAGGACGTGCAGAGCGGAGGGGACCCCGCAAGTGGCAGCAAGGCCAGGGAGCCCTGGAATCAGGCTCGCCGTCCCCTCCCCTGTGCAGGCCTCTCAGGCCACAAGCCAGCCTCCCCCATGCCCTCGTCGGAGCCCCGAGTGGGGTGCAAGGGGCAGCCTCGGGGAGCCGTGGGCCCCGCCAGTGCCAGGCCACCGCCACAAGATGGCAGACACGTCCCTCTATTCGAGAGGAGACCGGCAGGATAAACAGCGAGGAAGGCCACGGAAGACAGAGCTGCAGGCTGCTGTCCTGCGCCTCTGGCCGCTGGGCCCTGGACAGGCCTTGCGGGGCCCAGCACCGCCCTCTGCCCCTCCGCCCGCTGGAGCTGGGGGAGCGGAGGCAAAACCACGCAGAGGGCAACGCAGAAGAGAGCGGAAGAGGAGAGCCGCTTGGCGGGGTTCGCGCCTCCCGACAGCCCTTCCTTCCCCGCAGCCCGTGGCGCGCCTCTGGGCTGTCCGCAGACGCCCCGCGCCGTCCCCGCCTCCGCTGGGCGCACAGGCTTGTCTTTTAGACCCTGTCTCACGACTTCCCGCCGTGCAGCTGGCCTTTCGGGTGCTCCTTCGTCCGCCCCTCCGTGCGCCTGGCACAGGCCGCAGGGTTAAATAACGCACGGTGCCCCTCCGGGGACCCGCAGGCTCGCTGGTCCTCAGCGGCCGAAGCTCTGCCTGGCCACTCCCCGCGGCCTCTGGGGGCACGTGGGGCGCGGTCGCCTCCTCAGCCCAGGAGAGGAAAGGTGTCCCGTCCCTGCGCAGAGCAGACAAGGCCCTGCCTCGCTGGGCCCGCTCCGCCCCCGCAGCCTCGCCTCTGCGGCGCTTCCCTTCCCTCCCCCTCTGTGCGCGTTTCCCCAGCAGGCCATTCCCTCACGCACAGCGCCCTTGCTTCCCTGCTGCGTGGATTCCTTACCGTCCCTCAGGACCCGGACCAGACGGTGCCACTTGTCCGAGACCTTTCCTGGTTCTCTACGGCAGAAGCCACCCATCCTGACGCCCCCACAACACGTCAGAATCCCTGCACTACAGCCCACGCCAACCGCTGGGCAGGCCTGGTCTCTGCAGCCCCCCTGCACTCCCACCTGGCGGTGCACACACTGGACGGTGCTGCTCGACGGTGGGGACTGCCTCGCCTCGATGCGTAATAATACACGAATGAGTGAATTAAAACATGAGCAAACGCTTCTTGGGGACTCTTGAAGATTCTCCCGGCCTCTGAGCCCCCACCTGGCTTTAGGGAGAACCAGCCCGTGTTGCTGCCTGAAGCCAAAGCGCCTCCGTCAGGACTTGGGAAGGAGCAGGAGAGCCAGGAAGCTCGGCCATCACTTTCCCTGACCCAGGCCAGCTGTGCCAGGGGATCCCCTCCTTACACCACAGCATCGAGGTGGCCGTGGCAGTCCAGGGAGGGTGAAAGTCCTCCGAGAAGGATGGCCTCAGCCTCACCCACAGCTGTGAAAAGGCCGCTTCTCTCTTCTGGGGGCGGGGGAGGGGGAAGTGGGAGGTGAAGACAGGTGTCTCTGGGGTGCCCCAAAGTCCACAGGCGAATGGGGGCTCCTGCCGTGGCACCACCACACCCCCCAGGCGTCCCACCAGCTGTGAGTGGTGTAAGCAACTCTTCAGTGGCAGTGACTAAAGCATGGGTTCCTGCGGATAATTTACTCTTCCTTATCGGATTGGAGAAGAGAGATGGCGGCCTCCATCACAGCTCACTCTGCCTTGCCTGCTGGGGAAGGGTGTGCACGTAATCGACACCCCGTCAGGTCGACCCCACACTCACGGAGAACCACCAGTGCTTACGGAAAGGATAAATCACTCCACCTCCAAGTTTCTGGGTATCCTATAAGAGTGGGATGGGCCCATGAAGGTGGGATGCCAGTAGGAAAATGGTGGCAGAGGAAAAGGAAAACTCTGGCCTCAGGACAGACTTCCTCCCTGGGATGAGTCCCGGTGGGACACCCAGGCTGCTCAGCCCTGCCTCCAGCCTGGAGCTGACACCGCCCAGGACACTCTGTGCTCTTCAGAGCTCCACCAGCGTCCCCTTTTGGTGTGGGGATAAATTAAGGTTACAGACGACTTGCAAGGTTAAATGACTGCCCGGGTTGCTGCCAGCATCCCTCTGTGATGCGGCCAGGAATCCCACTTGCTCCAGGTTAGCCCCAGGCCCCCTCTGCCCCAGGTCAGGCCCCTGCCCAGCTCCCCCCTTCCCTCTCCAGCCCCAGGGCTGGCCCACCCACCACAGGCACTGAGAGCCTCCCCCACCCTTCCCTGCTGGGCTCATCGCCCCAGGACCATCTTCAGAGGAGCACAGCAGCTGGGCTAAACCCCACTCCTCATTTTCCTTTCTTTCACTCTTACGGACTCCAAAACAATTACCTAACACTTTTGTAGCATTGTTTTTCTTGCTGATTTTTTCAGAGGGAAGTGAGATCTAGTTAAAGTAGCCATGTGGGAGTGGAGCCTGGTTCAGGAAATCTCTGGAAGGTCGCCTGATGGAGTTGATGTCATGCTTTTCTCACAGACCCTTGCCGCACTCTCGTCTTAGGTGGACCCAGGAAGCCTCCTCTGCCTTCATTCTCTTATTTTCTTACTGGAAGCCGCTCTGCTCTCTGTAAAATGGGGACAATGCCTTGCTCATTGCGCTACTGCGAGGCTTAGCAACAGTGCCCGGCGAATGCACAGCGCGGCGACGGCGCATCTTCACTACCCACTGCCCTTGGCTCACTCGCTTGCTAAGCCTGGCTCCCATGCGGAGAAGAGCTGGCCTGTCCGTCTTTCCCTCCGTAAGCCTCCGTTTACACACGTGTACTCCCCACTTCTGCAGATGAGAGCAGCTCTCTGAGATGCAAGAAAAAGGGGTGGGCGTCAATAAGCTGTGGTCCCCTCCCAGCGCCCCTCAGGCCCTGTGGGGGTCCGCGGCCCCCAGCCTCGCCTGTTGAGTGCCTTGAGCACAGGAGGAAGGAGCCGGGTCGCTCTATCAGCGGGAGCCTCTCTTTTAATAAAACTCATGAACACGTGGTCTAACGAGCTTATCAGCACGGCTGCCATTCTTCAAGTGCACAGCTACACTCAGCGTTTTGCACGGAAAGGCCACATCTCTGCACCAGCCTGGAAGCACGCAGTCTTGAAGGCAGGCACATGGCAGAGCAGGCTCTGGTGCAGGAGCAACAGGAGAGGTTAAAATTCTACCAGGGCACAGAGGCCAGCGTTAATCCCCAGCCCTCACGTCTGCCCACAACTGCAGAGTTTCCCGAGGCCTTCCACATCCCCGCATCCATGCGCGCCTTCCACTGATGCTAAGGGGTGGAGACCGTTCTCCCCACTTCTCGGCCGAGGACAACGATGCTCAGAGAGGGAAGCAATGGGGCTGGGACTAGAACCCCCATCTTCAGACTGTTTCCACTGCTGCCATCAGGCCATTGCCGCAGGGGCTAAAGAGGCTGCCTTTGCCTTAGATCGAGAGTTTATTTTTCAATAGCGGAGAGAGTTCTAGAAATGGATCATCCCACACGTGAATCATGCCCTCTCCCCACCCCGCTCAAAACACGTGGCATACGCCTCACAGGGCGTCCAAGTGTCCTGAGTTGTCAGGCGGTGCTTCTTGCCCGTGACAAGCTCACCACACTTCCGTAGACATCTCCTGGCTTGGCCCAGCCGGCAGCCTCCTGTTAGAATGGAAAGCCCCTCAAGGAACCGCAGAAAGCATGCAGAGCGAGGAAAACGGCTGCAAGCGTGGCTCATTCTTACTACGGTCCCGCCTCCACCGAGCCCGCGCATCAATGACGCCATTACAAAGATGGAAAGCTAACGCGCAGAAAGCTGCAGCTGCCTCCCACCCCTTAGAGGAATCTACGCCCTCCATATACTGCATTGAAAACTTCCCAAGGGCCTCCGGATCCCAAGAGAGGACAGAGACATAGCCAATGTGCCAGGAAGGCAGAGCCTGCATTTCAAGTCCTGAGCTCCGAACCTAGTTTCTGGTGGATGTGAGAGGAGTCTGCTGGACCCTCTCACGCGGCAGGCACGAGCTGCAGAGTGCGTTTTCTCGCACTTTTTCATTTCATTATGCCAGCAACCTGCGGGAGTGGGGGAATCTTTATTGTAACTTTACCCACATGCAAATTCAAAGAAGTCAAGAACCTTGCTCAACTTCACGTGCCTGGGAAGTTAGTGGTGGGTCTGGGACGAGCATTCAGGCCTGGCTGACTGTGGATTCCGTCTCCTGCTGACACACAGGCTACCCCCAGAATGTGGGCTGCAGGGGAACTAAGACCCCAGGGATCTGAGTCTATGCTGTCCTGACACAAGGGTCCATATGAGCCCACTAAGAAGTCGGTGTTGGAATTTCCAGAGGAGGCCAGGGAGAGAGTCGAAGGGGTGAGCTCTAGAGGTGCTGAGCCAGACCAGCCCTCAGCCCTCAGGGGCTCACCAAGGCTTCCAGGCTCCTCTCCAAAGCAGGGTGCAGGGTTGTGCAAGCGTGTGCAGGCGTGGGCACGTGCATGCACACTTGCGTGTGAGTCTGCACCTGTAGTACGTGTGTGCAAGTACCTGCATGTGCGGACGCCGTGAGAATGCCGTGGGTGGACTGACTTGTAGATACTGTTCACGTTTTAGAATATGCATCAGCACAAAGAAGAAACCTGATCTTATGATAGTGTTTCTTAACACTTTGCGGGGGGACAGGGATTCTCTGGGAATCTGATGAATGTTATGGATACTCTTTCCATACAAATTCACAAGTATTTGCTTGTAATTTCAAGGTTCCATGACTCTCTGGAATTCAACCATTAGCCCCCAGCTCAGGGCCTAGAGATATGACTGCCAAGTCCACAGTCACCGTGGAAACTGCCCATCCCCAGAATTTACATTCGAAGAGCGCTGGAAACATGCGGACAGATCCAACTGGCAGAGAACCTTTTCAAGACAGAGGACCCTCATTCTGACCCCAGTTTGAAGGCCCTTGAGGCAATGGGAAGCGCCCGTGCTTGCTGGAGGGCGAGTCGCCGTCAAGGCAAGGGGGCGCCCGCGGCTCAAACCTCATCAGGTTCAGAGGCTTCAGAGGCCCAGTAAGTGGCACCCAGGCAAATCGCCCCTAAAAGGACTGACCTTCAGTGCAGGGTTTTTACATCATCGTTGGTAAAACCTATGCGTGTATTTCATTTTATGATAATTAAAATAATTTAATTACATGAAATTGGTTTCCTGGAACTGAAATCCAGTTCATGGCTTTGACTCCCAAGAGCTCACCTTGCAGCTGTTGTCCAGGAGCCAGCCAGGTCCCCTTGAGAGGAAGGGGCTCTGGGGCAGACTCAGAGAGCCGGGTTCTACTCCTCACTCTGCCCTTAGCAGCCTCAGGGAGCCTGGGCACGGCTTCCTTAGCTCGACCTACTGCCTCCTGAACGGAGAGACCCTCAGTTCCTCCCAGCTCCGTGCTCTGCTTCCACCCTGCACACACACACACACACACACACACACACACACACCGCGCTGGCTTAACGAGGCTCAGCCAATGCCAATGCCCATATCAGCAGTTTTATTCCACAGGCAGCTTCTGGCTGACCAGATTGCTATCAATCAAAAACCCTGGGAAAGGACAGCCCATGGCTGGCATAGCTTTTAAATAAAACGCTAGAAATAAAAGCACCATTTGTTCGGAGCTGAGCTTAGGCACGTATGTTTCTGGTGTGGTATGGCACAGGGTGCCCCCAAATCTGCCCATGGTCAGGAGAGCTGGCTCCTGCCAGCCAGCAGGCTTACTCTGCTCTTGGTGGTTCGGCCACAAGTGCAGAGAAGGGGGACTGGTTCTCAACTTCACGCCAGAGGGCTCCAGACCAACGGGCGCCCTGGGCTCTGGACTAAAGGAGCTCCCATGCGCCAACCAACCACTGCTGGTGCATGCAGAGGACAAATCAGAGCAAGCCACCGATCACTCAGTGACGTGGCACGGACAAGGAGGGGGTGTTACAAGGGGCCAGAGGCACACGGACCCTGCAGCTCTGTGCAGCTGATGGGAGGGAGAGCAGACAGCGAGGGACACGATCAGATCCAGTGTGGCCGTTTAACACCTGCTTGTGCAAACGGGCGGCCTCTGCCTGGAGCGGCCTGGCTTCTCTGTCCTTCCCCAGGCTCTGCAGTTCTGTGGAACAGCTACTGGCTCTCGTTATTTATTCCTGTGTCCCCCTCACCCTCAAGGTAAATCACAAGTGTCTTCTGACCACCAAGGATAGTTTTTTTGGTTTGTAATGTAGAGACAGAGCTACAAGCTGATTTCTGTCTCTGCAGGGGAACGGGTAACTTCATGCTGTAGAAATCTCTCTCCCTGCAGAGAGCAGAGCAGGGGAGGAGGGAAAGAGCTCAGTTTGTCCACGAGACCAATAAGGACCCCCAGCCCCAAGCTTAAAGGATGGACAATGGTCCAGGAGCCTGCTAGAAATGCCAACTCCGGGCCCCTGTCCAGACCCACTGAATCACAACCTGCATTTTAGAATGATCTCCTGGAGAGTCACACGTACATTAGAGTTTGATGTACAGCCTGCCTAGAGGACAAGTGTGGCAGACTGTGCAACTGCTCACAAAATCCCTTCCCCTCCCTCCTGAAGCCAGCTCACCCACGTGACTTGTTACGGCCAATAAACTGCAAGTGGAAGCGACATCTGTCGTTTCTGGGCAGAAGCTTTCAAGAGCTAGCGTGAGTTTCACGTTCCCCAGCCCTCCCTGCCCCTGTCGCCATGGGGACCACAAAGTTCCACCTGGAGCAGGGGTTTGTAGCCAGGGGTCTTTGAATTTGCATTGAAATACAAAAAAAACCATGATTCTTGTGGGGACGTGTTGGTGCAGGTGTGACATATTTATTAATAATACACAGTGCAGTCTGGACTTAGTACGGGGTCCGTGGAGCAAAAACAGTTACGAAGCCCTGCCCTAGTGGCTCCTCTATCACCCCAGGTCCTGCTACAAGGACGACGACCATCTGGGAGCAGATGGGGAGCCCCAGAATATTGTATCATCTCTCCTTTATTTCTCTGGCTCTCCCTGGCTTGGGAGTGATGTTGAAAGATGCTTGCAGGACAGGCTCAGTCTGCAGGAAGTGAGCCATGAGGCTTTTTCAGTCCTCTAACGTCACTTGGGTAACGTCAACAATCGTCACGGGACACTTACTGCACGCCTGGGACGGTGCAGGCATTAGAAACAAGACAAGCAGCCCCAGCAGAAACAACGGCCCACGTGAGCAGTCAACGTGACGTGTATCAAATGCCTAACGTGGCGCAGTAGCGAGCTCGGTGCTGGGTATAAGGCTGAGGAAGGAGACGCTCGCGGCCTTCAAGACGTTTACGGTTTAGCGCGAGAGTCAGGGGACACGTCGAGGATGTGATCGCCTCCGGGTGCAGAGCAGTAGCTAAAGTGTGTCCGAGATGGGACTGGGTGCCCAGGCCTGCGGCCTGATGAAACAGGCCGCACGTCAGCGCCGTGCTAATCAGCAAGCGCCCGCTGGGTGCCGCACCCGCACACGCCACACCCGCGGACAGGCGTCTCTGCCCATGAGGAGACAGGACACACGTGCACTGAACACTCTCGGCGCAAGGCCGAGGGAGCGTGCTGCAGGACGGCAGGTGCCATCCGGCCCGGAGGTGAGCCTAGAGGAGGAGGACATGGATCCGGGAATGACAAGCGGGTGGTTGGAAGGGCGGAGCTCCAGGCGGAGGAAACTGAGCCATCAAAAACCTGGAGGTAGGCAGGAGGTGGCGAGGCATATTTGGGCAGAGCTGAGTGGCCTGGGGAGGAGATGGAGGGAAAGTAACGGGGAAATCGAGGACAGGCTGGAAAGGAGGCTGGGCCAGGCCAGGAGGACGCAGGCTCAAGAGCAGGCGCCGACGGCAGCAGAGCTGCGGGGGCAGGCCTGGGAGGGGTCTGGGGTCTTTCCGGTTTGCCCACTGGAGGTGGTTCAGCTGCACACTTGGTGTCATGCCTGCCCTGCAGCCACAGGCCACTAGCTGCACCTTGGCAAAGGTGGGGGACGGCTCTGCGTGTCCCCTGCTTGCCTGCACGCTGAGCCAAGGCAGGGACACAGGGGAAGGAGGTGGCTCGTGTCTGGTTTCCCAGTACTGGGCCTCCCCAAGGCTTACCACCTGCAAGCACCATTTTCTGGGTCCTTCCCCCTTCTCTGCTGTGTGCCTTGAAAGGCTGACCCTGCGTGGACAGGCTGGGCCCGGCAGTGCTGCCGCCCCGGCCTTCGTGAGAGGCCGAAGCGTGGACTCCTGCTCCTGGCCAGGAAAGCGGCCAAGGGGTCGCTGGCATAGCTTTGCCACTGCCCGTCGCTCTGGATTACTCTGTGCTCTCCAGCCATTAGATGATTTACAGCATTTGCACATTCAAGGACGACTGGTTTCTCTTGATTTGATCTTTTGTTTGAGGTCTGCTGTTTTTGAAAATGAATTTGAATGATTCTGCTGCGTTTTCCTTCCCTGGCTTTCAGTTTCATGGGAAACGGAGGTCACACGCTCTCTCTTTATACTCTGTCTATATCTGTCTGCTTTTTCATATCTGACATCAATTAGCTACAACCTCTGTTTTTGTTATATTCTTAGCATTTAATATACAAAAGAAATCACTTTTCAGAGAACGCCAAGGACACTGGATTTCACCTTGAGCATGTAATGCAGATTTCATTAAAAGAAAAAATCTTTCATTCCGAAAGTTTGACTAGAAAAGAACTTAAAGCAAAATGCCGGCTGCTTCAGTTTGGAGCACCGACTTCAGCAGAGAGAAGGAACTTTCACGGACGCCACCGCTTCTCATTTATGTTATGAATCTCAGCAATGGAGACCAGGTGGAAAGAAGACTGGTCCCCATTTAAACTGTGGACAGGGTGGTTTGCCCAAGACTGGGGGGTTTCTTAGGACACGGGACCTTCAGAGGTAAAGATGGGAATGTCGCAGGCAAACGGGAATCTGCTGTAGAACAGCTCAAGGAGCTTACATCTATTATGTTCAAGCACTGTGCAACTGGTTCACTCATCTGGGACTCAGTTTCCTCATCTGTAAAATGAAAAAGTTATACTACTATATCGCCTTCCTATTACAATATGTTCTCTCTTTGACCTATATGTTCTGCAGCCATTTCTAAATTATCTCCTTCTTAAATATAAGTTTTATTGAGATATAATTCACATATCATAAAATTTACTCTTTTAAAGTGTACTTTTGTGGCTTTTGGTATATTCATTTTCATCACCCCAAAAAGAAACCCCATACCCTCTAGCCGTCAGTCTCCATTTCCCTCTCCCCTCGATCCCTAGCAACCACTAATCCACTTTCTGCAGCTATGGGTTTGCCTATTCAGGACCTTTCACATAAATGGAATCATACAATACACGGTCTTTCGTGTCTTGCTTCTTTCACTTAGCATAATGCTTTCCAGGTTCATCCATTTGTAGCATCCATCAGTACCTTTTATGCTAAATAATATTCCATTGTATGGATATGCCACATTTTATTTATTCATTCATCATTTAATGGACATTTGGATTGCTTCCTTTTTAACTACGATGACTGACTAATATGAACATTCATGTGCAAGTTTTTGCATGGACATATTGGGATATGCCCAGGAGTTGAATTGCTGGGTCATTTAGTAACATTTTGAGTTTAAATCACGTTTAACATTTTAAGGAACTGCCAAATGGTTTTCCAAAGTAGCTGCACCATTTTGCTTTCCCATCAGCAATGTATGAGGGTTCCTATTTGTCCACAACTTCACCAATACTTCTTATTATCTGTCTTTTTTATTTTAGCTATCTTAGGTATGAAGTGTGATCTCATTGTGGGTTTGAGCTTCATTTCTCTAATGACTAATGATATTGAGCATCTCTTCATGTGCCTATTGGTCATCTGTGTATCTTCTTTGGAGAAAATGTTTATTCAAATCCTTTGCCCATTTTTAAATTTTTTTTTTTATTGCTGAATTTTAAGGGCTCTTTACATATTCTGAATACAAATCCTTTATCATGTATTATTTGCAAATATTTTCTCGCATTCTGTGGGTTGTCTTTTCACCTGTTTGATGATGTTCTTTGAAGGATAAAGTTTTAAATTTTGAAGAAGTCCACTATTTAGTTTTTGTTTTGTCACATGTGTCTTTGGTGTTGTAGCTAAGAAATCATTGCCTAACTCACAAAGATTTACTGCTATGTTTTCTACTGAGAGTTTATAGATTTGGCTCTTACATCAAGGTCTTTGATCCATTTTGTGTCAATTTTTGATATAGCAGGACTCTAAGTTCATTCTTTTGCAATGGATATCTAGTTGTCCCAGCACCATTTGTTGAAAAGACCATTCTTTTGCCATTTGAATTGGCATCTTTGTGGAAATCAATTGACCATTAATATAATGACCGTTATATAATTGACCATTAATATAAGAGTTTATTTCTGGATTCAACTCTATAGATCAATTCTATTTCATTGATTTATATGTCTATCCTTCTGCTAATACCACACAGTCATGATTACTGCAGTTTTGTAGTAAGTTTGGAAATTGATAAGTTTGAAATCCTCCAATTTTGTTATTCTCTTTCAAGATTGTTTTGGCTATTCTGGTTCCCATGTATTTCCATATGAATTTTAGGATCAGTGTGCCAATTTTTGCCAAAATATTTTTTAAAAAGCCAGTTGGGATTTTGATAGGGATTGTATTAAATCTGCACATCAGTTTTGGAAGCACCAATTAACAATATAAGCCTTCTGATCCATGAACATGGGATGTCTTTCCATTTATATATGTCTTATATGTCTTTGAATAAATAACATTTTATAGTTTTTAAGACTACAAGTCTTGATTTCTTTTGTTAAATTTATTCCTAAGTATTTTATTTTAATGCTACTGTAAATGCAATGTTTTCCTTAATTTCATTTTTGGATTATTCATTGCTGGTGTTTGGAAATACAAATGATTACTGTTTGTTGACTCTCTAATCCTGCTGGATTTGTTTAGCAGTTCTAATAAAAACTTTATTTTGCATGTGGATTAAGATTTTCTGCAAAAAAAAATCATGTCATCTGCAAGTAGATCTAGTTTTACTTCATCCTTTCCCAACTAGATGTCTTTTATTTCTTTTTCTTGCTTAATTACCTTGGGTAGAATCCCCAATACAGTATCAAATAGAAATGGAGAGAGTAGACATTCTTGCAGCCTTGTTTCTAACCCTAGGGAGCAAACATTCAGTTTTTCACCACTAGGTACAATGTTAACTGTGAGTTTTTCATAAATGCCTTTATCAGGTTGAGGAAGTTTCCTTCTACTCCTAATTAGTTGAGTGTTTTTATCATGAAAAGGTACTGGGTTTTGTTAAACACTTTTCCTGCATGTTTGAGATGAAAAAAAATGTGAGTTTTGTCCTTAATTTTATTAATACGTTATACATCGATTGATTTTCAGATGTTAAACCAGCCTTGCATTCCTTGGATAAATTCCTCTTAGTCATGGTGTATAATTCTTTTTATATTTTCTTCAATTTGGTTTGCTAGCATTTTATTGAGAAATTTTGTGTCTACATTTATAAGGGAAATTGGTGAGTAGTTTTCTTTTCTTGTGATGTTTGATGCTTTTGTCTGGTTTTTGTAAGATGGTAACACTTGCCTCATAGAATGAGTTGGTAAGTATTTCCCCCCTCTTCTATTTTTTGGGAAGAGTCTGCAAAGAACTGGTATTAATTCTTCTCTAAATTTTAGTAGAATTTACCAGTGAAGCCATCTGGGCCTAGGCTTTTCTTTGTGGGAAGTTTTTCTTTAAAACAAACAAACAAACAACAAAACAAATCAACAACAACAAAAAAACACTGAAAACTATTTCACTCTCTTTACTTACTATAGGTTTATTCAGATTTTCTTTCTTCTTAAGTCAGTTATGTTAACTGGATTTTCGAGGAATTTGTTCATTTCACCTAGTTTATCTAATTTGCTGGCATACAATTGTACTGTCTTATAATCTTTTTTCTTTATGTAAGTCAGTAGTAATGTCTCCTCTTTCATTCCTAATTTTAGTAATTTGTCTCTTATCCTTTCAAAGTATCAACTCTTGGTTTTGTTAATTTTCTCAATTGCTTTTCTTTGCTATATTTCATTTGCTTCTTCTCTAATCTTTATTATTTCCTCCCTTCTGCTTGCTTTGGGTTTGGTTGCATTAACATTTTTTAGTTTCTTAAAGTGCAAAGTTAAATGATTGATTTGAAAACTTTCTTCCTTTCAATATAGGCATTTACAGCTATAGATTTCCCTCTAAGCACACTGCTTTAGCTTCATCCCGTAAGTTTTGGTTTGTTGTGTTTTTGTTCTCATTCATCTTCAAATATTTGCTAATTTCTCTTGAGGTTTCTTCTTTGACGCACTGGTTATTTAGGAGTGTATTGTTTAATATCCCCATATTTAAAAATACCTAAATTTCCATCTTTCACTGATTTTTAATTTAATTCCATGGTGGTCAGAGAACATACTTTGCATGACTTCCATCCTTTTAAATTTATTGAGGTTTATTTTATCACTGAACATTTGGCCTAGCTTGGAGACTGTTGCATGTTCAATTGAGGAGAATGTATATTTTACTGTTGTTGGGTGGGATGTCCTATAGATCTCTGTTAGCTATTTGGTTTACAGTGTTGTTCAAGTCTTCTATTTCCTTGTTGATCTACTGAAATACTGTTCTACCCATTATTGAAAGTGGAATATGGAAGTCTCCCACTATTATTACTGAATGTCTGTTTCACCTTTTAATTCTGTCCGCTTTTGTTTCATGTATTTTGGACCTCTGTTCTTAAGTGCATTTATGTTTATAACTGGTATGTCTTCCAGATAGATTCTTTTATCATTATAAAATGTTCTTCTCTGTCTCTCATAACAACTGTCATCTTACAATATGCATGGTCTGATAACAGCATAGCCAATCCAACTCTCTCTTGGCTACCATTTGCATGGTATATATTCTTCTATCTTTTTACTTTGAATCCATTTGTACCTTTGGATACAGAGTGTGTTTATTGTAGATAGCATATATTTGGAAAATTTTTATCCATTCTTCTAATTTCTGCCTTTTGATTGGAGTGTTTAATTCAATTATGTTTAATGTAATTACTGATAAAGATTTATGTCTGCCACTTTGCTTTGTTTTCTATATGTCTAATGTCTTTTTGTTCCTCTATTTCTCCATTATTTCCAGTTTTTGTGATAGATTTTTTCTCGTGTACCATTTTAATTTCCTTATTTCTTTTACTATATTTTAAAAAGTTATATTCCTAGTGGTTGCCACAGAGATTACAATTAACATATTACCTTAAAGCAATCTAGGTGGGTTTAATACCAACTTAATTTTAATAGTATCCAGAAACCTTGCTCTGATATAGCTCCATTCTCTCCCCCTTCTTTTTGCTATTATTGTCATACAAATTATATCTTTATATAGTATAAGCCCATCAATACAATATAATTTTTTCTTTATGTAGCTGTCTTTTAAATCACGTAGGAGAAGAAAAGAGGTACAAACAAAATAGGTTTATACTGTCTTTTATTCTCTTGTATTATTTATATTTACCTATGTAGTTACCTTTACTGGTGATTTTTTATTTCTTCATGTGGATTTGGGTTATTATCTGGTGTCCTTTCATTTCAGCCTGAAGAACTCCTTTAGTATTTCTTGTGGGGAAGGTCTGCCAGTGAAAGGCTGTTTTTTTTTGGTTGTTTTTTTTGTTTTTGTTGTTGTTGTTGTTGTTGTTGTTTTTGTGGGGGTTGGAGATGTTTTAACTTCTCCTTCACCTTTGAAGGATAGTTTTGCTGGGTATAGAATGACTGGTTGATGTTTTCTTTTCCCTAGCACTTTAAATTTGTCACCCCACTGCCTCTGGCCTCCATGGTTTCTGGTGATAAATCAGCTGTTATTCTTCTTGAGGATCCCCTGGATATGAATAATTTTTCTCTTGCTACTTTCATATTCCCCTTTTGTTTTTGGCTTTCAACAGTGTGATTTTCTTGTGTCTAGGTATGGATCTTTTAGAGTTTACCTTACTTGGAGTTCACCAAGTTTCTTGGATGTGTAGATTAATGTTTTTCATCAAAATTGGGCAGTTTATGGCCACTGTTTCTTCACAAGCTGCCTTTCATTTATTTCTTCTCCTTTTAGGACTCCAATTATGCATATGTTAGTATGCTTGATGGTATCCCACAGGTCTCTTAGGTTCTGTTCATTTCTTTCTTCTTTCTTTTTTATTTCTGTTCCTCAGCCTGGCTAAACTTAATTGACCCAACTTTAAGTTTGCTAATTCTTTCTTCTGCCAGCTCAATCCTTCTAGTGATTTTTTTCCCCCCATTTTCGTACTTTGAATTTCTGTTTGGTTATTTGTTTTTTTGTTTGTTTGTTTTTCTTTATAATTTTTATCTCCTTATTGGTATTCTTTATTTGGTGAGACATTGCTCTCACATTTTCCTTTAATTATTTAGGTATGGTTTCCTTTAGTTCTTTGCACATATTTATAATAACTGATTGAAAGTCTTTTTCTACTAAGTCAACATCAGGGCTTCCTTACAGACAGTTTCTGTCAACTGCTTTTTTCCAGTGTATGAGTCATATTTTCATATCTCTTTTTTATCTCATAATTTTTGTTTAAAACTGGGCATACTAAATAATATGTGGCAACTCTGTAAATCAGATTCCCATCCTCCCCTCTTGGTTTGTTGTTGTTGCCAATTTTTGTTGTTGTTGCTTCTGCTACTGTTGATTTATTTAGTGATTTTTCTTGGGCTAATTCTGTAAAGTTTGTATTACCTGCCATGTGTAGCCACTGAAGTCTCTGCTCAGTTAGCAAATGGTGAGGTAATGATAGGAGAGATTTTCTTAAATGCCTTGAAGAAATATGCTCCAGCAGTTTTCAAGTCTGCCATATCTTTCCCTTTTTATTTGTGCAGGGGCTCATGTCAGCTGGAGGTAAGAGATTAGGGCTTTCTCAGGTATATACATACAGCTGAAGGACATGCTTCCAGTTTGGGGTTATTATGAATAAAGCTGCTATAAACATTCAATATAGATTTTTAATCTGAACTTAGGTTTTTATTTCTCTGAGGTAAAAATTTAGAAGTAGGATTTCTGGGTCATATGGTAAAAGTATATAAAACATTATAAGAAATTTCCAAATAGTTTTCCAATGTGATCGTACCATTTTTGCATTCCCACTAGCAATGCATGAGAGTTCCTATTGCTCTGCATCCTTTCCAGCACTTGGTATTGTCATTATCTATCTATCTATCTATCTATCTATCTATCTATCTATCTATCTACACACATATATATGTGTTTTTTTTTTAGGTACTGGGACTGGGAATTGAACCCAGGACCTCATATGTGGGAAGCCAGTGCCCAACCACTGAACCACATTGGCTCCCCATTATATCTTAATTTAACCAGTATAGTGGTATATCAATGTTGTTTTAATTTTCATTTCCCTGATGATTAACAATGTTGAACATCTTTTAATGTTCTTCTTTGCCATCCGTGTATTTTCTTTGGTGAAGTGTCTACTCAAATCTTTTGACCATTTTAAAAATTGGGTTGTTTGTTTTGATTTGCTTTTTAAGGTCCCAGGGTTGGGGATTGAACCTGGAACCTCATATGTGGGAAGCGGGCACTCAACCACTGAGCCACATCGGCTCCCTGTTTGTTTGTTTATTTTGTTGAGTTTTTGACAGTTCTTTATCTATTCCAAAGTAGTGCTTTGATTTCAAATGCATAAGCCTTACCCTAAGACTCTGGTATGCTCCCCTAGAGCCATAATTGAATAGCTTGGCTTTCTAGCTGTAATATAATGTTTTATATTTCATATTTTATATAACATATATATGTATACACATATATACACATTATACACTCACACATATAGCTTCTTAAGCAACTTCCTTTTCTGGTTTAGTTCAAGAAACATTTATTGAATCCCTATTCACGTACTATACTAGGGAGTCAGGACAGAATAGATATGGCCCCTGTAATTGAGAAACTTTGTTTTAAAACATGTGGCTTTCATCCTGGGGAGTTGGGCTATGTTCTCAAATAGAGGGGCAAGAGTCTCTCGAGAACATAGGCAGTGCCTAATAAAAGAAAACAAACCAATATGTCAAGCTCTCAATATTATTGCAAGTAACTATGAATTTTATTCTTCAAGAAGTAAGACTTAGTGGTTACCACAGGTCCTGAGGGGAGGGCAAGGGAAGAATAGAATAGATGGAACATGGGGCATTTTGGGGGCATTGGAATTGTTCTGCATGATCTTGCAATAATGGATACAGGCCACTTTAAATTTCATCAAAATTTATAAAATTGTATGGTCCAAAATGTAAATCATAATGTAAACCATTGACCATGATTAATAGCAATGCTTCAATATCTGTACATCAATTGTAACAAATGTACCATCCACGTGTAAAATGTTATTAATAGGCGAGAGGGGAAAAGGGAGAGGGCATTGGGTATATGGGAATCCCCTAAATTTTCTACATGACTTTCTGTAACCTAAAGCTTCTCTAAAGATAAAATGAAAGAAGAAAAAAAAAGACACTGGGGGAATATATGGAAGAAAATGTCGCTGTACATACAAGGCAACAGATCTTACAGTGATGAAAGACATAATGTCTAAAATATTTTTCTTATTTAAAAAAGTTAAAAAAATTATTTTTGTATTTTATATGTTATTTTTTAAATTATCATTATTATTTCATTTTCTTATTATTTTTATTTGGTTATTTTCTTGGCTTTGTCTTCAGAGAGGTTTTGGATCACAGGAGGGTCACAACTGTGGCAGGAGAGGATCACTGGTGTGGGGTGTTGGTGATGGGGGGATGCATGGGAGGGGGTTCATCTGGGGCATGCCTCTAAGGCACATGAATATGCTCAAGTGTTCATGGGGTATTGTCATGGTGGGTGGAGATCCACACAATAACCAAAAGAATATCAAATTCCCATCCTGGGGAGTTCTGCTACATTCTGTAATGGGACAGCAAGAAACCCCTAAGTACAGGGGCAATGCCTAGTGAGGGAGGATGGGCCATTGCACTGGGCCCTTGATATTGATGATTGTACTTATGAACATTTTCTTTTGAAATTGAAACTTAGCCTAGTATTATATGTTGGCTAAGAGTTACCTCCTGAGGGCTTCCTTGTTGCTCAAATGTGGCCTCTTTCTAAGCCAAACTCAGCATATAAACATACTACCTTCCCACTGGCATGGGACATGAGTCCCAGGGATAAGCCTCCCTGGCACCGGGGGATTATTACCAAGCGCCAACTAGCAATGCACCTGGAAAAAGACCTTGACTATAAGGGGAAAAAGGTAAATACAAATGAGTCTTTATGGCTCATACTTGGTCTATCCATTTGCCAGTTGGGCCCTGTATCTCACCAGAGTTGCAATGCCTACTCTCCAGTTCATTGGACTTACCCAGGACAACCAACAAGGTGATGATGATGGACAATGCCCATTCCAAGGAGCAGAGAGAGTCTGCAACTGCAAGCAAGATAGTTCCATCCATCTGCCCCATGGGATCTAAGCCCCTCTCAATTAGAGGCAGAGTGGGCATCACCATCCCCAAATCCTCAGGATTGGGGAATGAACAATGGACTAAAGTAGACTTATTATTCTACTGTAGACTTATTGTTATTCTAGCACTGGAAGAATTTTTATCATTGATATAAAGGCAGTGGCCACCGGAGGCTCTGAGGGGAGGGAGAATGAAAAATAGGTGTAATATGGGGGCATTTTTTGGGACATTGGAATTGTTCTCCATGACATTGCAATGATGGATATAGACCATTATATATTTTGTCATAGCTAACAAAATTGCATGGGACAGAGTATAAACTAAATGTAGAGTATAATCCATGGTTGGTGGCAATGCTCCAATATGTGTTCATCAATTGTAACAAATGTACCACACTAATGAAGGATGTTGTTAATGTGGAAAAGTGTGGGAGGGGGAGGGAGTGGGGCATATGAGAATCCCTTATATTTTTTATGTAACATTTATGTAATCTAAATTTTCTTTAAAATAAATTTAAAAAAAGAAGTGAAAAAGCAAAGAAGAGAAAGAAGAAAATGTGGCTTAAATTTGGATTAAAGTAAGAAACACATAAGAATGACTGCATGTAATACATCGTCTTTTTGCATGTAAAATTAATTATTTGTTCAGATAAATGGTTTAAACATTTTCATTATTATTTTTGTTTTTTCTTTTTCTTTTCTGTTTTATTATTATTTAATAAAGTCCATTAATTACCAATAGTAAATCCTTTATTTATCCATAGTAAAAATATTCCTCAATACAGCCCTTGCCTAAAGTATCACATATTCTGAAAGAATGCAGCTTGCATTAAAAGATTTATGCTGCAATTTTAACTGGCTACTCTTGTGTTCTAAACTTATGAAGTGTCATGAAAACCAAGTCATGTTCACTTCAAAGACAAGGTAAAAGCAATATGCACAGCTCAGCTCCACTCTTTTCTGCAGAGCGACAGTGTCTACAAAACAGTACTGTAAGAATTCTTACTTAACTGCAAAACGATTATCTGCAGAAGTGCTGAAAGAATCTTCCTGAATACAGAGAAAATTAACTTTCAATAGTAACTTAAAAAGCAATCACAACTCCTTAAAATCCTCTTACACCGAGTTTAAAAAATGAAACTTAACAAGTTTGTTTTTTGATTCACTGATTAAGACAATAAAAGCTGTGCTCATTACAATATTAAGAAATTAAAGGCTCCCTTGAGCCTTTCTCCGCCCTTGGGTAGGTCACATCTGTCAACCGCAAACAGGCTGCGCACCTTGCAAGCAGGAACTCTCCCGTGGGCTGCCCTGTGCCTCACCTCACATTATTCTGCCAGGGCTAAGAATTAAATGACTGGGCTTTCATTATCAAAGGAAACTAAAAATAGGGCTATAAAATGACATATAAGCCATAAGAGAAAACACATTTAAGATATATTTTTGCTTTAATGCTTTAGCTTCCAGTCTCACATCGCAGAGAATGTATGATGATGTTAAATAAAGAATGAAAAGAAGCTTTTGCTAGTTTCCTCTAGAGCTTGAAAACGACACAGTATGAGTAAATGGAGGATGGCCCACGAAAGGCTGTTTCCACGAGCTCCTGCAGGAGTGAGGTGCAGAGGCTGCAGGGGACGAGCACGCTTTGCTCTCTGGTTTTATGTAACATCACCTCAGCTCCCAGGCATCACTGGAGGACTCTTACCTCCTCGTTTCTAAGATGGAAGGGTCTGGTTTAGGGAAAACTCTGCACTCAGGCTGTTTTAGCTTCTTAGCAAGGAAGCACAGTTGAGATATTTTTGAAAGAAGTAAGGAATGGAGGGAAAGAGCCCGAGACTATGGGTGTTCTTTGCTGAAGCGTGACTTTACTTTTCTTTAAGGCTCAGGACCAGAGGAGAACTGGAACTCCCTTAAGAGAAGATAGCAGGGACATAAGCTAACTACACAATACAAATTTGGTACTACAATAAAATTGGCATGCTTTCCAGTTAAGGAATTAAAAATCCATGCTAACTAGAGTTAAGATAATGACACAATATATTTAAAGTAGCACTCTGTGTCTCTAAATACAAAAACTTCCTTATAATACCTCCAGGAGTTCGCAAGTACATAATGTTTATATAGATTTTGGGGACAAAAGGGGTCTGAGTTCTATTCCTGGTTCTAACGAACCCCATGATCATGAGCACATAACCTTGGGGTCTGCTTTCTCATCTATAAAATGGGAATAAGCTACATACCCCTCAGCTATTTTTTTTTTTTTTGAGGAAGACACATGAAATTGGATATTCCAAATAAGATAGTTTATCTCAGTAGCACTGCTCATGCTTTGCCAATTGTTTCTGAAATGCCCTAGTCACACTGTGAGAGCTGAGAAGCGGTAGAGGTCGTGGCCAGAGTGGGAAGGCCAGGAGCCTGGCTCATGGAAGCCTCCTTCTGCCCATTTTGGAGCAGAACACCCCAATGAGTGACTTAACTTTCCACATCTCATGCAGATTTTTGGTACTCTGGACACCGCCTGTGGACCAGCCTTTCCCCCGCTAGAGAGCTGGTGGGCTTGGCCAGCGCTCAGTCCGCACGAGTGCACTGAATGTCGCCGAAGGCGTCAGAGAACCTGGGCCCAGGCCCCAAAGGGTAACGTTTCTTCCTCTGACTTTCTCGATGAAGAAACACTCTGACTGACGTCTCTTAAGGCCCCAGTGAGAACCCTGTGCTTCTAGAAGACAAGGAGTAGAGGCGTATGCTGGGGAAGAGGACGGAGAGGAATCAGCGAGCATTTCTTGAGCGTGCGCCCGGGATGCTTCACACCTGTTGTCTTGTGTCATCCTCATAACATCCCCTCTGAAGAAAGTAACATTATTAACCCCATCTTAGCAATGAAGACCCTGGGCACAGAGAAGCGGCGGAGACAGGGTTTGAGTCCCGGCAGTCCAACTCCAGAGCCAAGTCTTAACCAGTCACTGAAGCTGCCTTCCTAACTAGAAAGTATTCCACGCCAGAATATGTCTCACGGCATCTTCTTTCAATATGATAGAAAGAGGTTAAGTTCATCTGAAACCTGGATGTTTTTATTATATATTTATCTTTGAATATCATTATTCAAAGACGGGTCCTGGCTAATAATACCCAGGATTTTACTTCTTTTGTATACTTTCTCTTCCCAGACATGTGTCCATTTATCCCTGGCTTTTGTCTTCTGTCAGTAAGCTATGTCCTGTCTGTGACAGCACAGTTTTTCTGCTGTGCTCCTGATCTCATGATTACCCTTGAAACAAAATTAGGATTTGGTGTAGAACTTGTCAGCTTGTCAATTTTTAAAATTCAAAGTCTGAGCAGTATACATCTATTGGTTATTCTTTGGAATCCTATTAATCCACCTTTGCATTGCCAGCACAGCTTAAAGACTTAGTGACCACGGACAAAACTCTCAGAATTGATACCTAATCAAATTTCAGAATGCAATTATCATAGGATGCAGACTAGACATTGAAATAAAAATATAATGAGCAAGTGAGGATTTAATAAAAGTACAAACCATCCTACACTCCAGCCACTGTGTTGTTTCGGCCAGTGTCGCCCCACTCCACGTTGCTAGCCTCCACCATTTCTTGGGAGTCAGACCGACCTCTCTGCTTACTCAATACCACCACTCACCTCTCAGACTTCAGACAGAGCACGCCCAGGACAGGACTCACTATTTCCCTCCCAAAGCTGTTTGTCTTCCCGGTTCCCCCTCTCGGTCTAGGGCACCGTCACCCACTGTCATCCAGCCTTTACATCTTACTGCTGTTGCCAACACTTCCCTGTCTGACCCATAGCAAATCATAACCGTCAAGCAAATCTTGATGATTCAGCTTGAATAGCTCGTAAATCTACTCCCATCTTCACTGACAATTCCAGTGTTCAGCCATCACCAAACCTTTGCTGGGACAGTGCCATAACCCTCTGTATTAGTCAGGGTTCTGCAGGGAAACAGCTTATAGAGGTAAAGGGATATAGATGTAGATGTAGATGTAGATGTAGATGTAGATGTAGATGTAGATGTAGATGTAGATATAGATGTAGATATAGATATAGATATAGATGTAGATATAGATGTAGATATAGACATGTAATGAGATTTATTACATGAATCGGCTCATGTGACTGTGAGGATTGGCAAGTCCAAATTCCATAAGGCAGGTCTCACGCTGAGAGCGCCAATGAAGGTGTCTGATGAACTCCCCAGGAGAAGCTGACTGGCCAGAGCAGAGATGGAAACTCCTCCTTCCGACTGCTGAAATCTCAGCTCTCCCTCTAAGGCCTTCAGCTGATCGGATGAGACTTCTCTCATTGCTGAAGGCCATCTCCTTTGTCAACTGTAGATGTCATCAAACATAGATGCTGTCAACTTACTGATGACTCAACTCCATGAAATATCCTCACGGTAACAATCAGGCCAGTGCTTGTGTGACCCAACAACTGGACACCATCACCTGGCCAAGAGGACACATGAACTTAACCCTCACACCCTCCGACCGGTCTTTCTGACTCATGTCGCATCCCTAAAATCTATCCTTCACCTGCCCATGGACCAAGGGGGGCTGACGCAGGGTTGACTGTGAGAACACTGGTGTTGTACATCAACTTCTAAGGTGTTCAACACATACCTCTTGTTATATTTTTGCATTTGCAAATGACATGGAAATGCCAGATGATAAAGGCGTGATTCAAGGGCATCTCCAGCAAGAGCTGCATCTTGGTTCCTCGAGCTGGGTCACTTCAAGGGAGTCTCAGCTGGCCAGGAAAGTAGGTCCAAGCAACAAGACATTTCAAAGAGAAAAGGAAAATCCCTGTGTCCTCTTTCAAAGAAGTCAAAGGAACAAGCGCAGAACAAGGGAGGCCTGGCCCACACGTGTGTGAGAGTAGGCTGTCAGCTTAAATTACGGCAAGAGGGGAAAGCGGGGGTGGAAGGTGGTTCAACAACGCACAGAGGCCCACGCTGAGGAGATGACGCCTCGAATGCACCGGGCCATCGCACGCCGACCTCCAGCCTGCCCCCTCTGAGGCGCCACCCAGCCGTCTCTCCCATTCCTGAGCTCTCACCACCCGTTAGGAAGCCACACTGATAGTGGTGACAGCTGCCGCCGGCGGCGATGGAGTGCCTCCGCGCGCCGGGCACCACAGGGTCCCGTTTAAGGGCACGGCTCCAGAGCCATGCTGCGTCTGAGTCCCAGCTCGGCCACTCATCAGCTGTGTGGCCTTGGCCAAGTCACTCAACCTTTCTGTACTTCAATCTCCTCATCTCTAAGATGAAAACGACAATATTACCTTGTAGAGTTGTTACTTGTAAATTCACAAGACAATTCTTCAAGAGGACATTATTGCCAGCGTTTCAGGGGAATAGCAGAGGCTCAGAGAGATGCAGTAACTTGCCCAAGGTCACACAGCTAAGAAGCTGCATGAGCCCTCGATACCACAGCTGCCCTGCCCTACTAGGTTTTCTCCCAGGTCCCCTGGCTGAGGGCACACACACCCTCTCCCTGCCCCTTCCGCACACATGTGGGTGAGCCTTGTTTCTAGTTTCAGCATGGCTCAGCCTGGAGTCTGCCACTCCACAAGAAGTCAGATACTCTGAAAGCCATTCACGTTCTCCTCTGTATGGGGAGAGCAGCACACAAGGACGGGGCTCAGGTCCTGTCGTCCTATGCTGCTCCTACGCGGCTCGCTAGAATCGCACCCACCGCACAGAGCCCTGCACACACCAGACATCCGGCGAGCAGCCTCCCTCTGCGCGCCTAGTCCCGACCCCATCTCGTGCGCACTTGCCCTCAGAGCACGGCTCTAACCCTCACCCCTCCAGTCAGCCCGGCCTCGGCCACGTTCACTTCTTTATGCTGATGCTTCAACCAGGATCAGCTGGTAAAAGGCTGCTCTCAAATCGTTAGATATTGGTGTCTAAGGCCAGGGAAAGGAAAGTGATGGCTGAGGGGTGAGGGGAAAGAAGAAATGTGGGCATGAAACATAAATTTTCATTCTCTCCCTCTCTCAGAACCTGGCACACGGAGCCCATCTCCGTCCTGCCAGCGACGGAGCAGCTGTGACTTGGCAACGGTCTCCGGCCAGATGTGCTCCTCTGGCTCCTCGGTGCCTGTTTGCTTGGAGTGAACAGCCCGGCACGGGGCGAGCAGGGCTGTGGGACGCAGGGCTGGGCCAGGCTCCCGGGGGGGCCCTGGAGCTCTCGTGGGGGTCGCTCGTGGGCACCTCTGCTTAGGTGCAGGGTCAGCAGAAGGCAAAGGGGTCCAGCAGGAGCCAGGCCCGCCCAGCGCCTCCTGCTGCCTCCCAGGGTGAGCTGTGCGATCGGGCCACACCTGGGGCTGAGGCTATTTTATGAGGATTCAGGGCTCCCAGGGCATTCCCAATCCAAGTCAGCGGTGCAGCGGCTTCTGCCCAGGCTCGCAGGGCCATGCTCCGGGAGCAGGGGGAGGAAGCCAAGTGGGGAGCGGCCCCAGCAGCTGGGCTCCGTCCAGGCAGAGCCACGGCACAGGTGTGAGCCGTGGGTGCAGAGCCGCGTGCCAGCCCCAGCGGGTGTGCGCGGCGGCAGGAGGAGGAGGGGGAGCGCTGGGCCTGGGCTCAAGGACCTGCCGGGCCGTCTGGTGGCCAAACGGTGAGGGGTCCGGGCTCAGGCGGACAGTGTAAGGAGCAAGCGCGCCGTTCTGGGACGGGCCGCCCGGCTTCACCTGGAAGCCAAGGCGGGTGCCCGGCGAGCGACGTGGAGGCTCCGACGTGTGTTGTACACACAGCAGGACGTGCGAGGGGAAGGCGGCTCGGTGGAGAACCTGCCGGCAAGCCCGTTCTGGTCACCATCTGCCGTGGTGAGCCCGAGCACCTGTCAGGAGCAGCTGCCGGTGGCACAGCGCAGGGGAGGGGGCGCCAGCCCACCAGGGACGGCCTGTCGCGGGGAGCACGCGCCAGTCCTCGCGGGGTGCCAGCTGCTCCCTCTGAAGCCGCCCCAAGCAGGGGCTGTGCTGGAGCTCCACACTGCTCACTTCCCTCGTCCCAGGGCGAGGACGGACGCGCCCTGCCTCCTGACACCAGATGTGACGGTCGTCAAAGGGGCTGAGACGAGATGCAGGGCCCTCAGGATGCCTTGCTGGGGGCTCTCCTTAGGCGCTGGCCCAGAGCCCCCGGGGTGAACCCCCGGGCTCGCTGAGCATGGAGGGGCAGCCCTAGCTCTTCACTTTCCAGGCACTCCTGGGAACACGGTTTTCCAGCTGAGTCAGGGGCTGCGGGCATGCACCAGAAAGAGCACGAAAACCGAGGGTCTGACGGCTTGGGCTTGGGTCTTCTAAAGCATTTTCTTTCAGGTAATTGAAGTTTACGCCATTAGGATAAAATAGAAACCTTTAATATTGTAATCTTTTAATGAAAAATCTTTCTAAGATGAGTTATAAACTCTCCTGCCCCACATTTTAAAAAGTATTTTTCATTTTTGGAGGCTCCTCAGTTGCAGATATTTTGCTACTTTTTTTTCTGGAAACCTTAGAACAATCCTAGGTGGCCGGTGCAGTTTCGGGTCCCTCCCTAAGAGCCTGGAGAACTAAGGCTGGAAGAGGGTAGATCGCGCACTCGGGACACACAGCCTGGCAGCGTGGAGCTGGGGCTCTGGCCGCGCTCCAAGCTGACCTTCCCATGCGTGTGCCCCAACCAGGCTCGGCTTCGCGGCCGTAAGGAATGCGCAGGACGCGCCGGCCCCGTGTGCGGGCCCACGGCCGCTAACGCACGCCAGGCGCACGCGGTCTGCCCTTCCAGAATGCTCTTTCCCGCTCGGCCGCCCGGCATCCTCCCAGCAAGCACGTCCACGGGCCCGGCCGCAAGGCCCCGTGCGGGCTCCGTCCCTGCAGCGCTCCTCAGCCCGCCTTGGAGCCGAGGCGCGGGCCCGCGGGCCCCCAGCCCCGAGCTCCCGGGGAGCGGCTCCCAGCGGGATGGCCACGAGCGTGCCCGGCTGCGGCGGCGCCCGCCCGCTCACACGGCGCGCTGCGGCTCCCGCTGTCGGCTGGGTCGGATCATCTGTATCCTGGGATGGCACGGCCAGGACGCGGGCCGCAGTCCACCCTGCTTTTGCAGTGCTCACGTCTGCTCTCCCTAGGAGTTTCTTCTCTCTCAGCTGCCAGGTTTCCACGCTTCCTGGCGCCTGCAGAGCGCCTTCCTCGAGCCATGCCCAGGACACTTTAACCTGTGGCTCCTGACCTGCAGGGCTCGCAAACAAGAACTGCTCGCTTGATATCTCAGTGTGCCTAAACCAAGAGTCCGAGATCAGCAGGGGACCTGCTTCAGTGCACGGGCTTGGTGACTCATCGTTTGGTGGCTCTGAGGCCATTTTCTTGTCCAGGTTTTCAGAGACCGAAATTGCTCCGTGGCTTGGGAGGTGTGTACTTTGTCTAAGGGCTCCGCATGGTGTTCTCTTTGCTCCTTAGGAACACGCTTCTCCAAATAGCATAAGGAGCCAGCCTCATCAGCACCGTCAGGGTCATCCAGTGCAGGGAAATGCAAATGTGTGTTAACCTCGAGCCTGGACTGCCCTACTGATTCCACACTGCAATCTAAAGTAATTACAAATACCATCCAGAAGCACCACACGAGTTCTGAAAGTAGCCCCCCACAACCACAACTTTTGTGGGATGCCACACTGGGGGGCTCTGAGCAATGTGCAAAATGCAGCCTCGGGGCTCTCCTCGTGGGGAGAAACTGGGGGTAAGAGGAAGCTGGAAATGCAGGGAAGCCTTCAGAAGCCGCGCATCCAGCTGTGGCTACAGAAGACAGCCAGAGTCGGCCCCGACCTCAGCGCGGGAGAGCTGTCAGGACTCGCCTGGTAACTGCGCTCCACCAGAGCCTCGCTGCTGGGGGCAACTCCTCAGCCAGCTCCCAGGGCTGGGAGGGGAAGCGCCACAGGGCAGCCCCGGCTGCCAGGGCCTCCACTGCCCAAGGAACCTGAGCCTCACAGACGTTCCAGGAAAGGAAAACAGGAGTCGCGCGGGGAGTGGCCAGCAACCCTTAGGCAGTCCTAGGTCCGCAGGCACTGCGGGTGGCAGCAGTGCGGGGGCCGGGCCAGGAGCTGCCCAGCCTTCCCAACCCCTGCTTTCTGCCCCCACCTCGGCCACCTGACAGGCTCCCTGTCCCCCACACCCCCACGTCACTGCCACCTCCAGGCAGCAGCCCCAGATGCAGGTGTGAGACCCAGTGCTGGCCTGTTCCCACCCCTGCTCTCCCTGGTTCCCGCCCAGCGCCAGCCACACAGAGGGGACATCGCGGCGCTCTTCTCAGCTCATCACTTGACTCCACAGCCCGCCCAGACGTGGCCCAGGCCGGGTCAGGGAGCCTCCAGACGCTGTCTTTGGTTTGTGTCTTAAGGCCTCACGTGCCCTGGACATCCTTTCAGTTCCCTGGCGACGATGACGGTGGGGTAGTTACCCCGCCACTTCCACCATCACAGCGTCTCCACCGCCATTTACTGCCCTCCCATTCCAGCTCCACGAGGGCACCTGCAGGATACTTCTCACGGTGCGCCAGAACCATTGGTTCCCCTCTCCCCGCCGTCCCCTAGACAATGAGCCCGCTGAGGACGGCAAGTGTCCTCGATTCACCTTCGCAGCTCTGGCACAGTACCTGGCACACAGCAGCGGCTGACAAATATTTGCTAAATCAAGCTCCTAGTTTAAAGTTTTGCAGCCCTTGGAAAATTCCACAGTTTAGGCAGCTGCTGCGCCCTCTGTGCAGACAGGCAGTTTATCAGTCCAAAGGTTGGCAGCAGATCTGCTGAGCCGAGCTCAGGCCTCGGGCTCTTTCCCAGAGCCGTCCCTGCTCTGGAGCGAGCTGCAGCTGCTGACGGGGCTCCTGCTCAATTCAGCCCTGCAATTTCTGATGCTATTTTAAAAGCAAATCCTGAGGCAATGGTGATATTTTTTTGCCCTTAAGAACAAGACAACTCCTTTGATATAATAAGGTTAAAAAAGAAACAATAAATGCTGCACTGCTTTTCCTTTCAGTTCCAGCTGGCAGACCTCTGGACTCTCAGCTTCCACGAAGAAGGGAAGCGGAAAGACCAGACCTCGGCAGCTGAGAACTAATTCTGGACTGAGCAGCTGGTGGAGGAACTGCTGGCGCTAGGCAGTGCCCACCCAGCACGGAGCACAGGGCACCTGACACTGTGGGCAGAGCACCCTGTCCAACACAGACCCGCTTTTAAATTGACACCGACCAGTCTGAGCGTCTCGGGGCAAAGGCAGCCCGCATGCTCAGGGGCACTAGGAGGGGCCCTTGTAAAGGGGGTGCTCATTCCCCTAAAAAGGAGGCTCCATGGACCTGCATCGCTGGCCCCAAAGCAAGCTCGCTTTTGGAAAAGGAGAGAACACCTGCTCTGTCTTGCTTGAAAGTGGAGACCTCAGGCTTGGGGTTGGAATTACAGAAAGGAGGAATTTGGCCCTTTTCCTGGTTGACCACATACCAGGAATTTTATAAGAGGAATCCCTGGGTTTTGTAGGAAGAAACCCCTGGAGCTTTAGCTTCTTAGAGCTGGGAAGGCTGCTGCACACGAGTCAGGGGTCTGTGAGTGCTATCGCTGAAGACTGTCGATTGGGTGTGGAGGTCATCGTTTTCACAGACCCCAAAGCCCGAAGCAGATGTTCACACAGAGCTGCAGACTTGTCTCTTTGCCCTGATTCAAGCCACAGAACACTTGCCCATCTCCTTTGCTTTGCACTGGATCCACATTGCCTTTCACAGCATTGGAGTCACAGCCCAAGTCCCAGGCTCTCCACACTAACTCAGAGAAGAAAGGGCCTCTGCCCACTTCTGCCCTTTACTTCTCTACTTCTTCTTTTTCCTTTTTTGGTAATTTAGAACAACAGGAATAAAAAATCCCAAAGACTGCAAGGAAACAGAATGTTCTTCAAAGGAAGCTTTGCATTCATATTCAATCCAGACAGCCAATACTCCAAAGCATCTTCATGCTCAATGTGAAATATTTTAAAGTGGAAATCTAAAGCAAGAAAACACAAATCAGGTAGAAGTAAAAGCAATTTTGGCTTGCCGAGAGCCTTCCAAGTCAACCTCAGGGCTCGCTTGCTCGGGGCCAGGCACCACGTTGGCGACCCTCGTGGATAAAGCCGTGGGGGAGATGTGGTCCAGGCCCTCCGGGACCCGTGATGAGCACAGTGAGCCTGCCACGGAGAACGCCCCCATGGAAGATGCGCGCCACAGGCTCACTCCCTAGGGAGAGGACTTACGAGAGAAACCCCCAAACCAGAAAAGGCGGCGGTGGAAACTTTCTAAAGGCAGTTCCTTTGGCTAGAGAGACAAGGTCATTCAACAGACAAAAATATGCCATCGTTCTAGACAGCTCTAATCCAGGAATCATCTTTAACCCACGCCCCAGGTCCTTACACTCAGACGAAACGGAAAAGATCTGTCATCATCCCAAGGAGGTTTAACAGCCATGACACTCTCTCGTGGGATCGCAGTGTGTCCTGAGTGCATGGTCCTCAAGAACCAATCCTATTTTAGCTGTACCATTTCTCTGGTTTCGCTCCAGACAGCATTTTCATTTAATGATACAGCCTCTTATCTCCCTGGAGCTTCAAATGTAGGAAAAGGAGAAGCTATTAAAATGTTACATCTTCTTTCATAGCCCTTGCTACTCAGTGTGTAAATAAAAAGGGCGCGGAGGGGAGAGGACTCAGAAGGTAAAGAAGTGGAAGCCTCTGAAGAACACGGCACTGGGAAGTGCCTGAATGGTCTCCTCTCTGAGGCCTGGTACTTGTACCAAAGACAGAGACCACTGATGACCACAACAGCTCCTGAATGTCCCAGTAGCTTAACTGGCTATGGGTCCACAGAAGTGGGCAGAGAAAACCAGCATTCTAAAGGTAAAGACAGTGGAGAATCACATCTCTCAGGTGGGAGAGATTGGCCTGAGACAGTAAAGGTTACTGCTAAGGCCCTGTGGAAGAGGAGAGGGGAGTGAACAGCATTAGAGATGGATTATTCCAACAGAAATCGTGCAATATGAAGTGTGGAGAAGACATTGCCCACTTGAGCGCAAACCCACTTTGAGGGCCTGGAGAAGACTGGTGGAAACAGAAAGCTTCATGAAATGCCATTTGTGACTTAGCTTTTGGAGGGAAGGGGGCTGTGTGCTCAGGAGTGCCACTTCACATTTTTACCAGAGTTACTTGCCTCTGAAATCCATAGGAGATGGGACAGCCAAAGCTTCAAGGAGTTTAGCATTTTTCAAGAATGCAGGGCACAAAGAGAAGCTGAAAAACACTCTGAAGGAGGCAAACATGCTGTGACTGGACCCAAGCAGGCTTCCTGTTGTTCTGAACTGAAAGGTAATTTCTGTAGCCAGGGTGGTTCCGAGGTCAGTGGGCACACAGGCGTTGCAACGCTCCTTGTCGATGGAGGAGCAGGGGCAAAAACCCTTCCTAAGTGGACTTCCACGGCTGCCTAGACACCTGCAGTAGCCTCTAGTGTTTGCCTCCTCCATGCCATTCACCTCTGTTGGGATGATTTTCTAAAGCACATCCCTAGCCATGTCAGCTAAATATCTCCTCCCCATCTGGGCCTCAGCCAAAGTTTCTAGCCTCCACCCCACCCCCTTTCTGAGCACATCCTATGCTCTGCCCTACCGAACACAGTTTCCTTCACTCACAAGTTTTCCAGGTTATTCTTCCTCCCTGGAATGCATCCCCTCTCCTCCTACCTGCTGCAACCTTTCCCAGATGCGTGTGCATGTGTATACACACGTTTACACACATGCGCGCTCACAGCTTGCTGAAAGCCCGACTCATCCCTCCCAGCCTGCCTTAAATAGGGGCACCCCCTGGAAAGCCTTCCTGGTCCTCTGCGTCACAGACAGCCCCTTCAGCACCTCGCTGGCGCTCCCGGAGCTCCAGCTGCTGCAGCACTCTTCACGCTGTCGTGGCTGCACAGGTGCCGTGGGTTCACACCTGGTCATGAGTCAGCGTGGAGGCAGAGGCCGAGTTGAAACCACCTCCCAGGGCCAAAGATAGTGTTTTAACATGGTAGATTCTCAGCACATGCTTGGATTAGTTGAATTGATTTTGTAATTGCAGATCATTGTTTTACAGTCAGTAAGTATGGACAATATTGAAAGAAATCTGGATCCAATTCAGACAAATAACTATTATAATATTAGAAATTGGACAACACAACTCAAAGTTTTACCCCTCAATGTCTCAATGACCAAAATATTTTTAAAGAAACAGATATGATTTGCTAGAGCAAAGAGTAGAAAGATCCTAGTTCATTATTGAGAGCAGTGGACAACATGAGAAAAATGGCCTGATTCGGGAGCCCAGCTCTCTCTCTCACCAGCTGGGTGACTTTGGGTAAGTTCCACAGCTTTCTTAACCTTGGTTTCCCTGTCTGTAAAGCAGATGTGAGAATGCTGCTAATCTAAGAGGGCTATGGAGAGAATCAAATGAGAAGAAAATATGAAAGTGCTTTAAGAACTAAAAATGTGCTATTCAAATGAGATATCTTATGTAAGCGTTTTTAAATACTACTGTGATAAGCAAATTTTTGTTGCTAATACAGTATTAGTCCTTCTTTTTGGACTGTGTGATGGATGTGCATGTGGGAATAGTGGGGAGTTCTATTCAGGTTTAATACCCCTGTGTCAGTAAAGGGTCTGGTACTTTGGGACAGACAGCTTCTTTGAAAATACAGACTAGTATCTTTGGGATCACAGGACTCTGGCTTCCCAAAGTAAAGATGCATACTATTAACTTTGTTATCTCTAAAAAGCAAAACATTGAACTCCTTTTCTTGGTTTTGGAAAGATCAATGAGAAAAACTCATCATAACCAGGAAGATGAAGAGACTGATAAAATATTTAAGTGTTATGAATATACGAGATGCCACCTAAGTAATTGGTAGCAATTTCCTAGAACCTCGGTACCGACACTGGCCTTGTCTTAGGGGCTCTCCCGTCTGCCGTTTACTTTGTCACAGATTGCAAAGAGCTTGCACTGCACAAGGGCCATGGGCTGGCGGTGTGGCTGTGCGTACATTACACTGCATGCAGACCACGCTGCCACACGTGTGGCCCCTTCCTGCCAGGCGTGTCTGTGTAAGTGCAGGAAACTTGAAAACTGACGGTGTAGATATGCACCCGTGATGGCCCTGGGCTAGTCACAACACTGTCTTGATTCAGCACCTGGCGCTCAGCTGTTAGCTGGGTAGCGGCGCATGTACGATTCTCCCAAGCTGAGCACATCACTTAGCCACGAGCTCCTGAGGGCAGGTCATAAGGTGTATAGGGCACCTGCCTGCCAGCAGTCCTGTATACTTACATTCCTGTGCTGTGAGCAGACACGGGACACTTCCCGTCTAGCCGTGTTCCTACGTACTCTGCCTGTATGGCTGCCACGGTGATGTGCGTCCACGATTTCTAGGCACAGGCCACAGCGCTGCGTTAACACAGTGACAAGGAGCGCGTCGCGTCACACGGCGGTCACGTGTTCGTCATGGGATTGTTGTGGCAATTCCCATGAAGAAGGCACACTACTGCCCAAGACTCAAGGCCCATCTTCACTTAAAAGCCAAGGAATTCCTCTCACTTCTACAGCATGATCTGCTCTAACAACTCTGGGTTCCAGTAGGAAAACTCCATTATGGAGAGTTCAGTGGAAAAACAATGCGGTAGAAATGTGCCCGACAAATCCCAGGGAAACAGACATCAAGCTGACGTTTTACCCTTTCTAACAGTAGAAGGGGCTTTGTTTGCTCTTCACACACTGAATGGGAAAGCACGGTGGCCAAGAAATCTGAGGTGGCAGCTCTGCTTTATGTTCCCCCAATTCTCCCATAACTCAAGGCGGAGCTACGGCAGCCAAGATCAGCTCTGTTCTCCCTGTTTAACTTAGGGCTTAGGAGCTAGAGAGCATTTTCCTCTCCTTCCCTTTCCCTTTCCTTTCTTTTCTTTTCGTAGGAATGTTCCTTTGATGTCAGCTAATTCGAGCATCCTAATATCATGGATGAAAAACTGAAGGCAGAGAGGTAGAGTGGTGGTCACGGACCACACTGCTGATTGAAGGACAGAGGGTACTCATGGTGACATACTTAGCCACCAGATTAATTTTTAATGACAGCGTATACTTGCCTTGTGAGCACATTTATTGATAAAAAGGGCATCATGGCCAGATGCAGAGAGAGGGACAAAGGGCGACGAAGGTCTAGAATTCAGGACGAAGTAGGGCTGGGGCTGGGGCACAGCACGGGACGGAAAGCTGGCCTGGGAGGCAGCGGTCCTGAGGTCAGTGCCTGGCTTTGACGCTGGCCAGCTGTGTGGGATGGCGCTTCCTGGGCTGTAAGTGGGGGATCAGCCTCCACAATCTCTTCTCATTAAGCATTCGTGATTCAGACTGATTCAGAAGGCATAAGCGCCACTCGATAACCAGGGAAGCCCTGGCATTCAGGCTGCTGAAACCCAAGAGGGAAGCAGGCAGATGTGCACCCGCACGGCTCTGCCCGCCCCGGGCACCGCGCCTGCCTTCTCCTCACTGTCCTGCGCCTGAGGTCCGCCTTCGCCGTCCCACAGCAGAGCCGGTCCTCGGTGCCTCCCTGCCTCCCCAGAAGGCCAACGGGGAGCCCGTGACAGCCAAGCCTTCTTGCCTTGTTTGCTGAGCACTCTCCGATCCTGCAGTGCATTCTTCAAACCTGAAAGAAAACTAAACCTGAAATACCAACTGCATGGATGCCGCGGTGGCAAAACTAGGCCAGTGAACCAAGCCCCTGGTGAGCAAAAGGCAGCGTTTTAGAGAAGCCAGCACAGTCTGCTCACTCACTAGCCCGTCGCCGCCTCCTACACGGGACAAATGGAGCCAGACAGGCCATGGAGTCCTCCTCTGGGCTCAAGGGCAGGCTGGGATGGCAGGGGCCCCTGCTAGGCATGGCTGTGGAGAGAGGGGAAGCCCGGCTTCTCCACCTGGCTCAGCCACGGCCAGACCATCTCTAGTGAATCTTCCTGGATTCATTAATCTGATTTATTATTAATAACATGCCTACAGAGTTATCTAGGAGGGATGGAAATGTTTTACTAGAGCTTTAATGAAAGACATGATTTTGGTTTCATCGTCCAGAAGGCCGTAGCCATCTTCAAGTGTCTGCTGCGCTCAGAGCCGCTCTCAAGACACTTCTTACGCAGTGTGGCTCCTTCCTCCAAACAGGACCAGTCTGGAGTAACTGTGCCCATTTCAGACAAAGAAGCTGGGGCTTGTGGGTGGGGTGCAGGGCAGGCCTGAGAGCCTGTGTTTGAGCAGCTCCCGGGGTCCGGAGAGCTCCGCACACACCTTCGTTGCACTGGTACCTGTGACTTCTCGTGGAGTTGACGCCGCCCCCACCCCACAAATAGCATTGTAGTTGTCTAAAAATCTCTATTTGAAAAGTTCTATAATTTTCAAGAAAGCAGGTAATGCAAAGTATGTGTCAGTACTTGTCATACTAGCTTTAAAAAATCTAGCAAGGTAGGAGACAGTGCCTCTGCTTTCCTGATGATAAAACTGAACTTCCAGGAGGCTGAAGGACCTGCTCAGGGTTCCAGTTCTGGCTTTTTCCCCATCATATCCGTCTCTAACGTGCACTCAAATAGCTCACACACAGAACAACCCTTCTTCTTAAGTGGATCCGGTGTATTCAGCTGGAGCAGGGTCTCTCAGGAGCATGAGGCGTGCTCCTGTGTAAGTCTGCGTCTGGGGTCTGTCCTGTGCGTCCCAGGGTGTTTACGGCTTCCCTGGCCTCTGCCTGCCTAGGTGCCAGGAGAGCACCCTCTTCCCAGATGAGACAACCAAAGATCTCTAGACGCTACCAACTGCCCCCCAGGGGAAAGCGCCTCCGGTTGAGAACCACGAGGAGAGTGCCTACGGGAAACACCTGGGAGCGTCCAGCGACAGCTCCTCACACCTGGGTCCCACCTCAGACCTGCTAAAAGTCAGGATGAGGCATTAAATGCCACAGGGGACCCCAAGTGAGCGGCCAGCGAGGAGAAGCCTGCCCCGACGCCCCTCCCTCCGCATCACCGCGTCACCTCCTGGAGCGCGCAGGTCTGCCAGAGGCTCCGCGGGCTCCCTGGCCCCGAGAGGCCCTGCATTAGGGTCCACCACACTGTCCCGGTGTTTGTTTAAGCAGCAAGGCCCCCGAGGGCGGGAATTCTGCTTTCTGGTTCTTTGAGCCCCAGCTCTGGCAGCCAGCCTGGCAATGCTTTTTAACTGAATTGCAGCGGCCAGAGCAAGCAAGTTGGGGCGGTGGGGGTGGGGGAGTCTCCTGGTTCAAGGCAGGCTGCTTCTACTTCCTCCCGTTTCTAAGAGCACAAAAGGATTGTCACACCGTTCTCCAGGGCGGTACAGCCCTATATGCCAAGTATTTTTAATTTCAGGTACTTATTTTGAGCTCATAGCTGTCCTGAAACTGGCAGGTAAATGTCACGGTTACGGGCTTGAGCGTGACTCTGCTCCACGGCCCTGGGGAAGGAGTGCGGTGAGTGGGCGAAGGCCCCAGAGTCCTTTCCACCCCTCACGTCCCACGAGGCTCTGGCAAGGCAGAATCGATGCTTTCTTCTGAGCTGCAGCTTCCGAGCGGAGGGCGGCAGTGGGCGGGCAGGAAAGGCACGGAGGCGGCCGTGCGGGAGCATCCTGGAATTCCACCAGCCACCACTGGGCCCGTCTGTGTGGGCTGTTGATAAAGCGGTATACCTGAGGGTGGCCAGAAGCAGCATCCCAACCGTGCTTCCCAGAGATAAGCTACTTTAAAGTCCTTTTTACTTCAAGGTGTCTAATATGGTTTCCAAAATATTTTTACAAATGTCAAACTCACTGTCAACCCAAACCGCCTGGAAGGAAGGAACTGACAGGCAGCTAAATTAGGGAGCTCTGATTTCACTGAAGTGTTTCAGGGACCTTTAAAGCCACAAAAAACCAAACTGAAATTATTTCAGTAGAGCCCACGTGCTAGACTTAGAACAGGCCACAAAACTCACTCTCTCTCATGCGCACGCGTGCCCCCCCCCCCCC